>JAQSVH010000003.1:8071682-8121201 GCA_029448705.1 Adansonia digitata
ATTTTTAAAATATTCGTATATTCATTTTATATTGTGTTACTTTTTCGTATTATGTTATGTTTTAATTAGAATAAAAAATTTTTAAATTATAATGAAAACAAATAATAAAAGTATAAATAACAAGAAATTTAAATTTATCCACGTTTTAATATACAAGGGACATATACAACAAGCCATGTCTTACTACAAACATTTTAGGAATGAGTTCTAACTAGAAAGGAACTTTGCTTGTTGTCTACACTCTTGGGCGGCTCAATTAAAAGACATGAAAAATGTTACACTTACATAAATGAAATAGTGTGAAGTAGTGGAATATTATAATTGGTAGGAAATTGAAATTAAATATTAATTTTAACAAACTCTTTTTTTTTTAATTTTTAAATATTTATTGTTGGTCCAGTTATTGTTGTTGTTTCTCTGGTACTTTCAAGTAATTAGCCTCTAAGAAGTACATTTGCTACCACTAGCATATAATATAAAATAAAATAAAATAAAATAGGATTAAAGAGGGTTCAATATTAAATTGCTTTGTCAACGTGAAATTTATTTCTTCTCTGAATTTCTGGGTTTTTTTTTTTTTTATATTAAACTAAATGGCCTTTTTTTATGAGAATTGGACTAATAAAAAGAAAGAGAGTATATCAACCAAGTACAAAACTAGTTAATTTTTCCACTGGCCTTGTTAGCCCAGCCCAGCCTACTCTAAGCTTACTCGCAACACTCTAATTTCTATTTTCTTAAGTTGTTTGGTTTGGGTTGTCCTAACGGGGCGGGTCCAGAAGGACAACCGAAAATGTTGGACCTTTTGGCCCATTCATGGTACATTAGCTGTCTCAAAACTAAATTCCTCTCCTTCCTTTTTTTAAAAAAAAAAAATAAAAAACATGTTGAAGAATGACACGAGAAAATGATGGTGCACCTATAAACCATAATAGTGAATCCCCAACTAACATATTTAATTGAATTACCCAGACTCTTACCTACACTCTTAAAAAAACTATCATTTTCTTAAAAAAAAAAAACTATATATATTTCAAATATATAAGTTTTATTTCTTTCAGATATTTAATAAGTGTTATAATAGGTGTGACATAATCTATGAAATGATGTAGACAAATATATAAAAAAATTAATGGCAAAAAAAATTGTCGGAGGAAGCTTAACCCTGCCAAAAATAACAGCCGAAAACCCAAACCAAAGCAAAAACTCTTCGGCAAAAAGTACTTAATTAAAAAAAAAAAAAATAGAATTCAAAGATTCGCCTTTAAATCCGAAGCTGATAGCCCACACGGGCGGACGGCCAAGCTCTGGAAAGTGGAAACTCTCTTCCTACAAATAGTTTATCGAAAAAAGTAACCCCAAAAAAAGTTTGTCTGAAAGCGAATATGGAGAAGATAGAGCACAGCACGGTGGCCACCAACGGTATAAAAATGCACGTGGCATCGGTTGGCTCAGGCCCGGTAATCCTTTTCTTGCACGGCTTTCCCGAGCTCTGGTACTCCTGGCGACACCAGCTTCTTTCCCTGTCGTGCCTCGGGTACCGTTGCCTGGCTCCCGATCTTCGTGGGTTCGGTGACACCGATGCTCCTACCTCGGCTGCTTTATACACTGTTTTCCACGTTGTGGGAGATCTCGTTGGCCTCCTTGACACGCTTGGTATTGACCAGGTGCTTTTGGTCGGGCATGATTGGGGTGCGACGATTGCTTGGCATTTTTCCCTGTTCAGGCCCGATAGAGTCAAGGCTTTGGTGAACATGAGCGTACCTTACCGGCCAAGGAACCCCAAGTCGAAGCCCGTGGAAAGTTACAGGGCTTTGTTTGGTGACGAGTTTTATATTTGCAGGTTTCAGGTAATCGATTCATTATAATGATTATACTGGGTAAAACCTGCAACCTAGTTTAATGATTATATTATTTGGTTGACAAGACGTTTGCCTTGTTCAAGGAGATAATTTTACTTTCATTGTATATGTTCTTGATTATGCTGTAGGAACCTGGGGAGATTGAAGAAGAATTTGCTCAGGTGGATACTGCAAAACTTCTAAAATTATTTCTTTTATCTCGCGATCCACGTCCGGCTTGTCTACCTAAAGAAACAGGGATAAGAGGGTTTCCTGATCCTCCAGCTTTGCCCCCTTGGCTTTCAGAAGAAGACATCAATTACTTTGCCAGCAAATTTAATCAGAAGGGATTCACTGGAGGACTGAACTATTATCGAGCTTTGAATCTGTAGGTGCAATTGTGAACGCTAATTAGGATTGTTGAACTCTTCCTTTCCATTTCATTTTTCTGCTGGATTTTGATTGACATGCTAACTTGCTAATATTCTCTTAGTGTTCTATGTCTTCACCTTATATTTTGAAGCCCTGATAAAATTTACAATTTTTTTTTCTTTTGAGGATTGGATGGATAAACATGAAATTTGGAGGCTTGATGTTCACTGCAACAATCGGTGGAGCAGTTATTTGAAGATGATTTTTATGCATATCATTCCAAAACATCTACTTCCATTATCATGGCATTACATATATAATATACTAATAATACTTGCTTGAGCAGAGAACTTGATATTTTTTACCAATATTCCTCTCGCTAATCAATCGTGGAACGGCCTGGTTGTTTGGCCAAGCTAATTCAAATTTTCTTGCTGCAGAAACTGGGAACTGATGGCACCATGGACTGGATTACAAATCATGGTACCAGTTAAATTCATTGTGGGTGAGCTGGACATTACCTACCACATCCCTCGTGCCAAGGAATATATACACAATGGTGGGTTCAAGAAAGACGTGCCTTTCTTGCAGGAAGTAGTTGTCATGGAAGGAGTAGCCCACTTTATCAACCAAGAAAAACCTGAGGAGATTACCAAGCACATTTATGACTTCTTTAAGAATTTCTGATTCTTGTCTCCTCTGATGTGTTACTTCCCTCGGAAGTTCTGGCCCTATAATAAGGTGTGTAGACTTCGCAATGCATTCTGCTTAGCTGTATTTGATGGTTTACTTGTTTTCTTCCTAGTATATGTTATGGAAACTCAATGTTGCTTCTGATTACATATAGGAAATAAAAAGGCTCTCTCGTGAAGGTCAGTCTTGAGAAGTCGAGGCTAGTCGGTCAGTTAGGTGTTCAGTTCATTTGTCTGACAATCTCAAGCTTTTTATGATCTTAAAAAAGCTATTTTTTTCCAATTAAGGATACAAAGTACAATATGAATTATATAATTCTCAAATCTGTTGTGTTTTCTACTTAACAATGCCGGGCAAATGACCAACAGCCATATTTTTTCTTTTAATTCTAACCTATCTGAGTTCTCAGTTTTCTGCTAACGTTTTTTTCGTGGAATACACCTCTCTGAAGCAAAGAAAGTTTTGCCTTGAATCCACAAGATGGGGAATGATAACAAGTAGCAACCTTTAACTCAAAGAAGGCACCTAACATGCCAGGTCTGGCGAAATTATGTTTTGGGGTCTCACTTCAAATGGTTAACCATTAATGACACAAAGGCCAAAACAAGAGGAAAAGTACTTGCTAAACATCGAGATTCCAAGTGCCGTTCATTGGTGAACCACTCGTTAGATACATCATCAGCTGATCCTTGCTTGATTCAGAGCGGTATGGAACAACACAATCTCTTTCATATTTTATTATGCAATGACAAGTCCTCCGTAACCCCATAGAGATTAAAAAAATAAAAGCTTCAATTCCTCTAAAATTTCCCTGATAAACAAAGCTACAAACGATTCTCAACTCTAATAATGTTCCTTGGAAGAACAAAGGAAGATGAAGGGTGGAATAAAATAAAAGGGAAAAACTGAGAATACCAATTTTCATGATAATAGGCTGACAAGTAATTTTCTTCCAGGACAGTCAGCAAACTCAAACCCTGAAACCTTTGCTGTTCCTTCTTCCTCTAGCCCTCTCAAATTTCCTTCCGTTTGACCGCACATAGGGCTTGGTGTGGCTGTGTGGCACACCGGGAGCCGGTCCGAAGTGCTTCACAGCCTCACGAGCATTCTTTGGACCTCGAAGTAGAACCTGCAGGTTTTCAACATGGAATTTGTGTCAAAATTCACATTCCACAACGTTAATCAGTATTCAACAGCAATTCATTTTGGCAAACCCCTAATTAATATGTCAACCGAAAAGTAAATAGAGGAATGATATGTAAGACATAATTTTAATGGTAACGTTTTAAAATATCAAAATATTTCATAAGGTGGATTGCATAAACAAGAAGCTTCGAAAGTGTTCCTTTACACTGAATTATCAAAGAGTTCAAAAACATGGATTGGAGATCATAACAAATGACCAAAGAGACAAACAAATAGCAGTTGCTGTAGCATATGTTTATCAATTCCTGTCAGGCTGTCACCCTAAACACTCAAACCAAAGTCTTTAGCTCTTGGTACAACGATTAAAGTATAAAACAGTATAAAAATGGTATCAGGAGAAGTTCTTTCTACATGCGTAAGAAGAAAAAAGCGATTACTTAAAAATTTATAATATTCCAACAGGTAACAGCTAATGATATAATTTACACTGTTCTTTGTTACCCCTCAATAGCAATACAAGTAGCAATAATCATACAGTGAACTGCTGGATTGACAGCTACATGACGACGGAAAGGGGAAAGGCTATTTATCTTTTCTCTTGCACTGAGATGCCAAATATAGAAACATTCGTCAATTTGAACCATTAGAATTTGGCACTTCATACATTTTAAACTAGCAGGTTTTATCATCTAGATTTCAACCACCAGAAAAAAAAAACAAAAAAAAATGGACATTACTAGGCTAGCAAAAGCAAGCCAAACATTCCAACCCAAAACCTGATATTTTAAGTCTCAAATGACTATCAACTAATTGCAGAACCCAAACAACTGAAGTAAAAGATTTGTATACCGTGTTCTGTCCAAGAGGTGCCCGAAGAGCATGCTGGTCGAATGTTAAACATTCTCCACCAGCTTTCTCGATCCTTGCCCTCGCTGTCTCAGTGAATCTTAGTGCAGTAACCGTCAGCGCTGGAACTTCATACACACGAATATCATCGGTGACAGTCCCAACTACCACAGCAATCTTATCCTCCTGGTCGATCAAACCAATTACAAAGATCAGTCGCTCTTCACCAAAAAAAAATCAATCAAAATTCCGAACCAAAAAAAAAAAAAAGAAAAAATCTAAGAAAACAAAATGGAAATACGAAAAAAATTACACCTTGTTTTTCATGAATTGAATCAATCTGGAGAGAGACAGAGGAGGCTTGTTGACTTTGCTCATAAAAAGCCGCTTCAAAATCACCGCATTGAATTTGCTGCCAGTCCTTCTTACCAGAAACCGATAAAGCTGATGACAGATCCAAAGACAATTAAAAACATTCAAATTTCCTTCATTAAAAAGAAAGAAAATAAAAAAATACAATGAAACGACTCGGAAAGTGCGGTAACCTTGACAAGGAGCTTGAGGTAGATATCATCAGACTTGGGAGCAGTTCTCTTTGACTTCTTGCTCTTGCCGCCGGCGACCAAGTCGATACCCTGAAATTGAAACAAACAAATTGTTTTTTTTTAAAAAAAGAAGTAAAAAGGAGAGAAATGGCGGCGGCATTTTATGTTAAGGTTTCAGAGAGGAAGGAGATACCATTGCTGGTGAAGCTGGTACAGCGGCTTTCGGGGGGGGGGGGGGGTGGGGGAGGGGGAGAAGAGGCGCTGCTGAACGGAAGAAATGGCCTTAAGAGGAAAAGAGAGTATGGGTTTTGAGATTTTGCTTTTATTTTGTTAGTGAAAAAGTGTGAAATTTGGTAAGTTCTATAGATCCAGTTATTTCAACGTGTCACGCAATATTTGGCCGTTGATTAGATTGTCCGCTAAATCTGACGATGCTTCACTGAAGGGTCCGGCCCGCCTGCTATGAGGCTGCAGTTTGTGGTCTTATTGTGCTAGCTTTGGGTTGTGTCATGGGGCGAAAACAGATTTAAATTTCGCATGAAGCGACTCGAACTTGAAGCCCAAGGCCCACTTAGTAAGATGTGAGCATTTTGCTACGAGTCTATGACTGACTCGGAGCTTAAGAGCCTGCTATTATTTATTAATAGAAATTGATGACCATTCTTTCTCAACTTTTATCTTCCTTTTATATCTTTCTACCAATTTTACATATATGTAGCCTAAACTTATATATATTGTAGAATTTTCCTTTTAGGTGAACCAGATTTCTGAAAGGAACGATTGGTTTTATCTACCATCAACGGCTCTTGTGGGCCAGAATTCTATTCCTTTTAGTTGGCGTAACTGCAGAACTAGCTGGAGAAGAGCATATATTGTTAATAACAAATCACTGCAATTATTGCATTTCTTAAGTCATTACAGCCCATATATCAAAGTTCTTTGTTTGCTTTTGTCTTTGCGTCTTCCAGCCTCATAATGGGTACTATTGATTTTATCAATGTCAATAACATTACTCAAAATTATTCATCGAGCATCTATTTTCAAGCTATAAAATATTATTCTAAATTATTGAGAAACATTGCAGCTGTGTCATCAAACAAATCATGGTCTATACCTCTAAGGTTTAGTACTAGTTGATAGGAGATGAATTTTTTTCCCTTGGTTAAGATTCGACTTTTATGAAAAAGTATTTTAAAAATAAAATACTTGGTTGAAACAAATTACTTAAATTCAAATAAAATTTGAAAAATACTTGCATCGTATTAAAAAAAACTAATATTAATTTACACAAAAAAGCTTAACTACTTTTGATTAGAGAATATTGAATGCTTTTTGGTTCCTAAAGTTGATTGAGTTGGGTTATTATCTAATGTTTCTCAATACTGTGATTGTTGATGATCTTTTTAGGTTGGGTGGTTGATTCATAAGTGAAAATGATTTGGAGGTTGAAGAACAGACTTGAAATGAAAATAAGAATCAAAGGGACATTAAAATTTGTGGTTGAAATATATTTCAATACTTAAATTAATAAAAAATTTAAAAAAGTAGCAACACAGTTATAATGAAGATTACTGAAGGTGAACATAATAGTATTTACCTGACGCATTTTATACTTAATGCAATGTAGAATCTTGATTTGCCCCCCTGGTCTTTCTTTTGTTCATTTGGTATAACTGCATGAGCGTAAGTATCTTGTACCAAATGTGCTAAAAGACAAGTGTTATCAATCTAATAAGAACGATTGGTGATCCAAGTTGGGTAATATAAAGTTGATGTTACTATTAGATGAAAAACCGATGATTCAAGCTGGAGGTTCTTTTTACTCAATGCTGGTGTTGGGCGCGGCTATAAGTAATTTCGGTTTTAGATTGGTCATCATAATTATTATTTATAGATTCATTTATAAATTATAAAAATCATAGTTATGATGCTTAAAATTATATATAAAGATAATCCAGAAAAATAATAAAAAAGAAACTAATCCAATGGGTTGAATAGTATTCACCAAGAAATTGATAAGAGGTTTCCTTAAAATGAGATTTATATTAATAAATGATGACTTATCAGAATGTTAAATAAATAATCTCTCATCACGGGATAAAATAGTACCGTAAAATGAAAATCCCCTAAAAGTTAAGGCAACCTTCGGCAAATGTGTCATTGGCCCGCTTGCCTTAGAAGAATTGTGCCAGATATCTCAAACTCCAATTCGTATTTTTATTTTTTAGGAGTAATATTGTTATTTGACCATTTTTCTTTCAGGACATTTCCCGGCCGCTGCGCCGTCGAATTTATCCTAACGGAAAAGTCAAAGAAGTCTACAAGTTACTACTATTTTTTTATCAAATTACTGACAAGCCCATAGTATTCCCAATCACCTTAGTGTCATTTTCGTCAAACCAAAAATAACCAAACAATCATATCTTCCTTTTTTTTCTCTCTGTCCAAAAAAACCTCCGATTCACAACTCCACCCGTCCCTTTCCCTTTCTCTCTTTATATTAGCACGGCACCATCACCGTTACCGTTGAAAGATATGCAGTCAACGAGGTCACGCCGCAAAGTGGCGCCGGCTGCTGCCGATGCAGCAGACTCAGGCGAAAAGTTGGAACAACTCCTCCTTTCTTCCGCCATCTGTAACGGCGAGGACCTCGGTCCTTTCGTCCGCAAAGCGTTCGCTTCTGGTAGGCCTGAAACCCTTCTCCACCACCTCCGTCACTTTTCTCGGTCCAAAGAATCGGAAATCGAAGAAGTTTGCAAAGCTCACTACCAAGATTTCATCCTTGCCGTCGATGATCTTCGATCTCTTCTCTCCGACGTCGATTCTCTCAAATCCTCTCTCTACGACTCCAACTCAAGGCTCCAATCCGTTGCCGGTCCTCTCCTTTCTTCCCTTGACTCCCTCGTTGAAGCTCAAAATATTTCCAAGAACGTGGACTCCGCTTTGCAATCGGTGACTTCGTGTATTAAGCTAATGGAGCTTTGCTCAAGAGCAAATCATCACCTCTCAAACGGCAGTTTCTACATGGCGTTGAAATGCCTGGACACGATCGAAAACGAGTTCTTAGATAAAACGCCATCGTGTACTTTAAAAAGGATGCTAGAGAGCAAGATTCCAGAGATTCGATCTCATATCGAGAGAAAAATCAGCAAAGAGTTCGGCGACTGGCTTGTGGAGATTCGCGTGGTGAGTCGCAATTTAGGGCAATTAGCAATCGGGCAAGCATCGGCTGCTAGGCAACGGGAAGAGGATCTGAGAATTAAGCAAAGGCAAGCCGAGGAACAGAGTCGACTCAGCTTGAGAGATTGCGTTTATGCTTTAGAAGAAGATGATGAAGGTGGACTTGGAGGAGACGAGAACAACGGTTATAGTTACGGTAATAACGGCTTGTTAGGGTTTGATTTGACTCCTCTTTATAGAGCTTATCATATTCATCAAACTTTAGGGCTCGAAGATCGATTTAAGCAGTATTACTTTGAGAATAGGAAGCTTCAATTAACGTCGGATTTTCAAGTATCTTCTATGACTCCGTTTCTTGAATCTCATCAAACATTTTTTGCCCAAATTGCGGGGTTTTTCATTGTAGAAGATCGAATTTTAAGGACAGGAGGGGGTTTGATTTCGAAAATGGATGTTGACAATTTGTGGGAGACTGCTGTTAGTAAAATGTGCTCTGTTTTAGAGGATCAGTTTTCTAGGATGCAGACTGCTAACCACTTGTTACTGATTAAGGATTACGTGAGTTTGTTAGGAGTTACTTTGCGTAGGTATGGATACGCTGTTGGTGCATTGCTTGATGTTTTGAGTAAGCATAGGGATAAGTACCATGAGTTGTTGTTGTCTGATTGCCGGAAGCAGATTGCAGAAGCACTTGCCGCTGACAAATTTGAGCAGATGTTGATGAAGAAGGAGTATGAGTATTCGATGAACGTTCTGTCTTTCCAGATACAAACATCGGATATTATTCCTGCATTTCCTTATGTCGCACCATTTTCATCTACTGTGCCTGATTGTTGTCGGATTGTGAGATCTTTTATTGAGGATTCTGTTAGTTTTATGTCATACGGTGGGCAGTTGGATTTCTATGATGTTGTTAAGAAGTATTTGGACCGGCTTTTGAGTGAGGTTTTGGATGGGGCTCTTTTGAAGCTTATTAGTTCATCTGTCCACGGAGTTTCTCAGGCAATGCAGGTTGCAGCAAATATGGCTGTTTTGGAGCGGGCTTGTGATTTCTTCTTTCGTCATGCTGGCCAGCTTTCAGGCATTCCTTTGAGAATGGCAGAAAGGGGTAGGAGGCAGTTTCCTCTTAACAAAGCCCGTGATGCTGCAGAAGAAATGCTGTCCGGGATGCTCAAGACAAAGGTTGATGGTTTCATGACATTGATTGAGAATGTGAACTGGATGACTGACGAACCTTCACAGGGTGGTAACGAATATGTTAATGAAGTCATAATATATTTGGAAACTCTGGTTTCTACTGCACAACAGATATTGCCACCTCAAGTTCTTAAAAGAGTTTTACAAGATGTTCTTTCTCACATATCAGAGAAGATTGTTGATGCTTTGCTTGGGGATTCAGTTAGGAGGTTTAATGTAAATGCTATTATAGGGATTGATGTAGATATTCGCTTGTTAGAATCTTTTGCAGATAACCTGGCTCCTCTGTTTTCTGAAGGGGATGCAAATCAGTTGAAAAATGCACTTGCAGAGTCAAGGCAGTTGATCAATTTGCTTTTGAGCAATCATCCAGAGAACTTTCTGAATCCAGTAATTAGAGAGAGGAGTTACAATGCCCTGGACTACAGGAAAGTTGTCACAATATCAGAGAAGTTAAGGGATCCTTCAGAACGGCTATTTGGAACCTTTGGGAGCAGGGGTGCCAAGCAGAACTCAAAGAAGAAATCATTGGATGCTTTGATAAAAAGACTCAGGGATGTTAGCTGATTTAGCAAGGAGCTGTATGTAATGTATGTAAGCCTATGTTCTTTTGCCTTTTAGTTACCTTTTGTTGATTTCAATTGCCGTTTTTTCTTTGTAGTATATTGCTAATTTAATTGCTTCATAGAAGGCGCAGCAGTTGTTTTTTTCCTGATTGTATTAAATTAATCGATGTTGATTGAAAATTTTGTTTGTATGTATCATTCGTATGCATACCATCAGTCTTATTGAATTCTTTCTACCTAAAGGATTGAGGCAATGCTTGACCTAGTAGTACCGTTCAAATGACATGGCTGATTCCCTGCATAAGTTGATGTATTTATGGGGTGCGTACAGAGAGACATATATGTATACATATTTATATGTCTGTTTATGTTGCAATCATTTTGATTGGGATAACTTTAATTTTTATTTCAAGGGTTAGCTTCATTATAGATGGGTTAGCTATGGTATTGATTAGTAATGATGCTATCTTTTTTTCCTCGGAAGAGACAATGATACAATTCTTGGTCTTGAAGATGTTTATTTATGTGGAATAAATCATTACATATTATGTTGGACTTTGTTTGTGCAACTAAATGTGGGATGATTGCAAGTAACATTGTATTGTATGGCAAGTTGGCAACCAAAAAACTGCTTTTATGCTGAGCGTAATTGGATAGAAAGGCTAGATAGATTGGCTATAGATGGGTGCAGGCAAGTGAAAAAGGAAAAAAAAGAGGGAGGGCGGCAAGAATATAAAAACACCACCTGAAATATGTTGTTTATACAGCTCTATTGGCATCATAATGTAGCAACAAAAAAAGAAGCTTTTGAGAGACATGGAGTGGTTACATTTTTCATTCAGTTCTTAAGCTGACATACTTTGAACTTCAATTATTGGACATACTGATGATATTACGTATTGAGAACTATAAACCTATGTTACCTAGACTCTTGTTTTCCCTTGAAGGACCTATGTCCATCACATATTCAAACATGAGTATGGCTGTATGATATGGTCCTTATAATATATGAAAAAAATTTAAAAAAATTGATCATATCTTTGTTATAGACATACTCTCAGCCAACCTCACCACGAGTTTAGATAACATAGATTATAAATTGCCTGTGTATCTTCTGGAGAGGGAGATCTTACCATGAAACATGGTTTAACATATAAAGAGATACTTAGCACCCTGGGTTGGTTTTCATTTGTTGTTTTTCTCTTTGTTAGTCGACAGATTCTGAACTCCTCAATAACCCGATTTTGAAAGTAGGAGTTCCTGATTACGTCAGGGTTCGGGAGTTGCTTGCCTTTTTGTCTTGGATATTTCGTAATTCTCTTCTGTCGCTCCCCCTCTCTAGCATCCTTTTGTTTTTTGTTTTTTTTTTATTAATCAAACATCCAATTATATTTGGTCGGCTTTTTCTAACTTTATCAGTTGACCTGTACAATGAGATTCACCCACTGTTCATCCAGTGGTTCCACCCATGGCATACCCAAGTTTATTTTTCTACGTCTCTCTCTTTTTGTCTGTTTCGAATGCGCGGTCGACTGTACAATGAACTCTAGTATCTTTGAGAACGAAAAGGACGAGAGGTCGCTGTCGGCTAAGGCTTCCTTTGGCAGCAGTCGGACCACTATTTCGGTGCGATTAAACCAATTTTTGGGTCCAATCGCACCAGAAATGGCGTTTGGATAACACAAGAATGGCACGTTTAACACTTTTCTACCGTGCCGCAGGCCCGTTTGCTTGCTGGTGCTTTTTACTCCAGTGGCTCTTATCTCAGCATTTCTTCCAAATTTGCCTATGCTTTTCTTTTTTCTAATAATGAATAAAAACTGAAAACCTACCATCGAAACTCTTGTTGTTGTTGTTGTTGTTGTTGTTGTTGTTTTTTTCTTAATTTTAACATCGCTTTATTCATTTAATATGATGGATAAATTTTTTTATTATTAATATAATGAATTAATTATTACTATAATAAAATAAATATGTATTAATATTTTGACTTGATAAAAATTGAAGATTTTAAATATTTAATTTTTTATTAAATAATATTTTAAAATAAATGATATTTAATAATTATTTAATATAAGTATAATTTTTAGCTTTTAATAGATATTTTATTATTTAATATAAATTATTAAATTTATTTTTAATATAAATATAATTTACTAATTTTTAATTATTATTTAATATAAATATAGTTTTATTTATATTTTATTTAATATAATATATTTTTTATAATTTTTAATTATTTGCATACATATATATAATTTTATTTTAATTGAATGTTTTTAATAATTATTTTTATTTTATCATTCTCCTATTAAATTTAAACATTTATCTTATTATTAATTTTAATTTTATTATTATAATAATTAATTTTATTTTTATTGTTATTTTTAATCTTATTGTACTTCAAATAAACCCCTAATCAATCCTTTGACGCAACCAACTTTTGTTTTTTTTGTTTTTTTGTTTTTTGGCTCATTAAGCAACTAACTTATTAAGATGAAGAGAAGTCTGGGATCTGTACTGGAAAGGAGCATACTGAAAAGTGAAAACCTTTGATGGTGTCATCTGTAGAACAATCACACGTGGTTGGCAGCTTCCGTTTTCATTCTTGCTTTCGCGTCTAATTAAGATCTTTAACGACTATTCTGACAAAAGAAAATGTCGCGCTCACGTCCCAACTCAGTTTTTTGAAATTTGGTAGCAGCAGCCACCTCTGATTTTTTTTTTTTTCCTTTTCTTTCACTTTAATTCCCTCTACCCCTATCAACCCCCCCCCAAAAAAAAAAAAAAGAAAAAACACTCCGTTCGACTAAATCCAAGAAGAAAAGATCTTTCCCATGGGGTTGCAAAGCGTGATCTTCCTGATTCTAATCTCGCTCTCAGCTTCATTGGCTTCAGCTGACGAGAAGCTATCCGCATATCAAGTTCTTCAACAGTACGACTTCCCAGCAGGCATCCTTCCCAAGGGCGTGGTTGGGTACGAATTGAACAGAGACACGGGCGAGTTTTCAGCTTATTTGAACGGAACCTGCAACTTTGCTGTTGAGTCGTACGAACTGAGTTACAAGTCCAGCATAAAAGGAGTGATCTCCCCCGGCAGGATCACAAACTTGAAGGGCGTGAGCGTTAAGGTTCTTTTCTTCTGGCTTAACATCGTTGAAGTGATCCATGATGGGGACGAGATGGAATTCTCTGTGGGGATTGCGTCCGCTAACTTCCCTACTGACAACTTTTACGAGTCTCCACAGTGTCGGTGCGGATTCAACTGCAATCAGTTGAATGCTTTCGACTCCTCCATTTAGGTGAGTTACTGATTCACTTGGTAATTAATGAGTGTAGGGTTTGTCTTAGGTTTCCAGTCTCTTGGGAAATATTTATGGTTGTGGTATTAGTATTATTGACTTGGTCAGTTGGATGTGATAAGAATGCTTTTGATAGGAATCTTAAAAAACCCATTTAAAGGTTGGCGATGGACTTGCCGTATTTATTGTTGAAATCAGTTATTCTCTCTCTTCTTTTTGTAACTTTAACCCAGATTTCTATGTTGCTATGCTGAGAGATTGGCCTGATATGTTTAAGATAATTTAGTGTGGCCAAAAACCTTTTACCTAATGATTAAGAGGGTATTAGTGTTAACACGGAAATTTGAAATCAATTTCAGATATTCTCTCACCATTTTCAATTTATCATAAAAAAAATATATTTTTTAATGTGCGTTTAAGAAATAGCTATGAAAACAAATCCAATCAAGAAAAGAAGAAGAAATTGCTAGGAAAAACGTAGAACATCTTCATTAAGCAGAAAAGTGAATAAAAATAACACATTATGTTAGGCCTTTGTTAAAGAAATATATATATATATATATATTTGACTTGTGATATATATTGATCAGAGGTGTATGAATCACATATAGGCTGGCAGAAAAATTAAAATAAGACCAGTGTAAAAGAAGAGAGAACCGATCTATATATATATATATATATTTACTCATTCTTTATTGTCAGATTGAGAAAATATTGCGGAACAATGGTAAGAGTCTCTAAGATAGAAATTGATGGTTTCTAAAGTTGGGATTTGGGGAAGTTTTTGATCCATTGGCATGTTAATAATGCATAAACTCAAGAATGCCATAAGCAGGTTTTAGGTAGAGAAATATCTGATTCTTTGCTCCCTATTTTTTATTTCACACGTCAGCTGTATATATGCACTACGACTTCCCATAACCAGCAGCCTCAGCTTAAACCAGACAGGCAAAAGCACTGTCAAAGCAAACGGGAAATGTCCCTCCAGCTAAAACCCATAATCTTCAATTGCATTTCTTTCTCCCTTTGATTCTTCTCTTAGTGACCTCCTCTGCCTCCGGCGACAATTCACTAATACCTTTTCAAGTTCTTGAACAACATGACTTCCCCATAGGTCTCCTTCCCAATGGGCGTATCAGGCTGTGCGAGCTAGACAGACAGTTCCACAGATGAGTTCTCGGTCTGTTTCAATGGTAGTTGGCTAGTTGCAGCTTTCCCATTGACTTTCATGAGCTCAAAGACAAATCTACGATAACTTGCGACATATCCAAAGACAAGCTAATCATATTGAGCCGGGGATCAAATTCAAGGTCCTTTTTCTATGGGCTCAAAAGTCTGTGATCCATGAAGATGAAGCTTGAATTCTCAGTTGTGTGATAGCTTCTGCTGATTTTCTCCGTCGATAATTTCAGCGAGTGCCCAACTTTGTGGATATGGCTTTGGTTGTGATACTGTTAACGGCAAAAAGATTAACTCCTATCATCCGACATCCTCTGCTTAGTTATGTAAGTTTGATTAGCTTAGCCAGGAAGAGAAGTTGAAGGTTTCCGCTCCTTTCCACTGGTAGAAGAATCCATTGTCGATCACGTGTTTCCTCCTTTCCTTTAATCAGATGTAATCATCATTGATAATTATCAAAATATTAATTGATTAGAAAAACAGTTTATTTGATTAGTTCGATTAATTATTTGTTTTCAAAATTGATAATTTAATAGATTAAAATAACAAATTCTTTTAATTTATTATCAGTTATATTTTATATATAACTAGATAAAACATAATTTATATCATTATAATATAATATATAATTTATTTTATAATAATATATAATACACAAAAAATTTTACATAATAATATAAATATAATACGCAATATAATTATTAAAATAGACTATATCGACTAGAACAATTTGACCTATGTCGATTTCATTTTTTTCGATTTATCAATTTAATCTAGATTTAATTATTTAAAAAACAAATTATTTATATTATTACATAAAAACTTACATCTATATCCATAAGCCTAAATGTAAACGCTCCCTTATCAGTCTGCGATCATTATCTTAAGGCGGATGCCTTCAATTTTTTTTTCTAATTTTATTTTTCAAAAATAATGCTAAAGTTAATTTATATTAGATAGGCGTTAAATTACAAGAAAAAAAAAAGTTAGTATAATGGGGAAGAACAAAAAGATGGGAAATGATAATAAAGAAAGGAAACTTGTTTGAAGTAAAGAGATTAAGGATAAAATTATAAAAAAAATAGAGGAAAATAAAAAGATTAAGGGTAAAATTATAAATTTAATTTAAAGAAGGGGTTTTTCTACATTTTAAAAAAAACTTGAGGGAAAAGGAAATGTATAAATTACTCAATTTTCTTTTTCCATCTTTCATTTATTTATTTATTTTATATAACTGGATAACTTAAAAATTTTATTTTGTTAAAGCAAATTTTGCTGCTTTAAGTAATGTAGAATGGATGAACCCATGAATATATTGAACCAAATACTCTCAATTTCAATTCCCCATTTCAGTTTTGGATCCTAAATAAATATGAATTACTGTAAAAAAAAAATTGGGGGGCGATTGCGTAAAAAGAAAAAGAAATCATATGGAATTAACTTGGGCAGACCTTTTACTTTTGGGGACCAAATGTTAAGTTGCACATTTTGCTGGCCTGAATCAGAAAAAGATAATCCATCTCAGCCCCGCTCAACATTTGTCCCAACCTTCACGGCTGTTGCCGTCGACCGTTGGGTGCAACGGATTAGCGCATTTACGCAAAAAGAAAAAACTACGAATTAAAACTCAAACCCCGTTTTGCTCGTCTCTCTTTGCTCTGCTCTTCGCTTGAGAGCCAGAGCCAGTGGGCAGAGATTAGTCCGGGAGATGAAATTCATACGAATAAGATTTTATATATCAATGATCTCAACGAGAAGATCAAAATCAATTGTACTTATTCCAACTCTCTAAACAAAAAACAAAAGCGTTTGCACTACTTTTTTTTTCTTCTTAAATGGTGTGGTGGAGAGTTGAAGAAATCGTTGCTCGCCCTGTTTTCACAATTTAGGAAGATACTGGATGTGTTGCTTGAGTTATTTTCGAGGCTCTTAATTCCTCTAGCGATGATCTTCGCCGAAGGCAGGGCTTTCCTTTTTACGACAAGGAAATGGTATCACAAATACCCTACGGGGGTGCTCGACCGATTGCTCCAGACGCTCCTGTGCCACCAAAATGACATTCTATTTGTTCAGAATCTACCCCATGATGCAACCACGATGACGTTGCAAATGCTCTTCAACCAATACCCCGGTTTAAAGGACGTTAGGATGGTAGAAGCGAAACCAAGGTCTCGCCTTTTGTGGAGTATGAAAACGAGATGCAATCAACAGTTGCAATGCAGGCAACAAGATTTCAAGATAACTGAAAAACCACATGTTGATTACTTATGAAAAGAAGTAGATTGAAAGACCGACAGAGTCCTCTATTGCTAGCCACTTTATAAGAAGATTTTGTGTCACGAGATCGTTATTTTCTTTTCAAAAAATATATCTAATAAGACATTATGTTACAGGTTCATTAACCTTTTTTCAAAAGACAAATCTATTAAGATGTCTCTAGTGAGATGTGTAGCACACTCATTTATATGCGCAAAGACTTTTCTTTTTTTATTCGATGTGAGATTAACGCACATTATTTACTTTTTGATAACACTTGATGTAACATTCTTCCCCACCCAATCTCGTGACGTCCAGTCATAGGCTTTTTCACTATTTTTACCTATCCTACCCCTTGTTCAGCGTGGAGTTACGGTTGATTCACCTCACCGAGCAATCTGATGAGATGCGTAGCACACTTGTTTATATGCCCAAAGACTTTTCCTACTTCTTTGGAATGCTTGGCATGACATTCTCTCCCACCCAATCTCGTGACGCTTTCGTCACGAACATTTTCACAATTTTTGCCTACCTTACCCTTAATGTATTCAATGTGGAGTTACGGTTGGTTCAGCTTACCTATCCCACCTATTGGAATGCTCGACGTGAAATCGAATGATTAATGGTTGGCTCTAATATCATTTGTCACAGGACCATTACCTTTTTTTTAAAAGATATGCATGATGAAATACATAATGCATCCATTTGTATGTCCAAAAACCTTTCGCTTTTTATCTGATATTAGATTAATACACTCTACCTATTTTTTTATAATGCTTGACGTCACATCTATATATAAATAGCCAATTAGATGCCCATCAAATGCAATTAGTGGTTTTCCTTTCATATTTTCTCTAAGCCAAGATTCAAAATGATAGAGTAAACTAAATTTAATAATATATGTATATATTACTTTAATATATTTTATTTTATTATAAAAATTTTAAAATATATATTTATCTCATATTTTAATTTCTGATTTGGCACAATGTAGTCAGCCTTACACATCTACAAATTAAGGGTTTTACTTTTCCCCTTTACGCAACCCTTACAGTTTTTCCTGGAATTTGCTGCAATTCTCAACGAACACTCTCTTTTGGGCCCAGGGAATTCAGCCCGATACGTCGGAAGTGTGCTTTACACGATTTGTTCTTAATGCAAACGAGGACGTAGTGGGGGGTGCTTTTGGGTTATTTAAAAGTCAAAACAGAATTCCAGAGGAGGCGCCAGTATCGTGCTTGAAAAGCTGCTAAAACGACTGAGTTTTGAAGCAGTTTTCCCACCCTATAAAAGTATAGCCTCCATTTTCTTCCGACAATCTGAATCGATTACTCCACCCTCCACTTATCAAAGGGTGAAAACTGAAAACATGGCAAGTAAGCTGAAAGTAGACCAGCTCCGAGTTGAACTCGCCAAGCGAGGGCTTGACAACACCGGAACGAAGCCATTACTGGTTTGCCCATTCTCCTTTTTACTCTTCTATCTGCCCATTTCTTCTTCATAATTTAATACAATTTCTGAATTTTTCTTAATATTTGTGTTATTAATAACAGGTGCGGAGATTGGAGGAAGTTTTACTTAAGGAGAAGAAGAAAGAAGAGGAAAATAAAGAAAATGCTAATAATGCATTTGAAAATAGCGAGAGAAAAAGAGGTAGGGAGTTTGATGTCAATAATAACGAGGATTCAAACAAAGTGATGGCCATTGAAGAGTTTCGACAAATGAATGTTAAGCAATTACGCGAACAAGCTGGTCTTCGAGGTCTTTCCACCGTTGGAACCAAAAAAGAACTTCTTGAGAGGCTTTGCGAAGATGCTGACAATAATTCCCTTCATGGTAATATAATTTTCAGTTTTATTGTTCATTTTTTTTTCGGTTGGTTCCTTTGGTGAAAGAACAAAAGGAGTTTTTTTATTTGTTGCGTGGGTAGTTAAAGACGAAGAAGAAGAAGAAGAAGAAGAGAAAGACAGTAGCAAGGAGGAGAAAATCGTTATGGCCACGAAGAAAGGTGTGGCTGTTTTGGATCAAGGGATCCCAGATCAGATAAAAGCTCATTATCATGTTTTAAAACAGGCTAGTCCTTGCAGTTTAAATTCCATTTTTGAGCCTGTAAATTTGGAAAATATTTTGCCTGCCTGGTTTATTTTATATATAAATATATATTTTTATAAAAGAAGTCTATGATGCAGGGTGATGATATCTATGATGCCATGTTAAATCAGACGAATGTTGGGAACAACAATAACAAGTTCTTTGTGATCCAGCTTCTAGGTTAGTTCTTTGTTATAATGCTGTTGCACATTTTATCGCATTCCGGATACTGCTTTTCAGATTTGTTGCTTCTATCATATTCATTCGCATAGACCTATGTGCTTCCATATTTTTGTGGTGATGGGCTGGGGTGTTCGCTAGTTTTGCTTAGATTGTGATCTCCTTAATACAAATTTTCTCGCAGAATCCGATGATTGGAAGACATATATGGTTTATAATAGATGGGGTAGAGTTGGTGTGAAGGGTCAAACTAAGTTACATGGCCCCTTTACATCACGAGAATTTGCAATTTATGAGTTCGAATCAAAGTTCCTTGACAAGACCAAAAACTATTGGTGCAACAGAAAAAACTTTGTTTGTTACCCAAAGTGCTATACCTGGCTGGAGATGGACTATGATGAAAAAGAATCTGATGTGAGTTGTTTTCCCCTTTCTAGTTTAGCTTAATGTTTAATAAGGAATATATTTGCTTGCCCTAAAATCATCTTTAAGAAAATGGGGGAATGGAAGAGAAGGGGCATCAGATAACCTTTGCTTGTGTATGGAGCTTTAATTGCCTGATGGATTATTTCTGACCTCTCAATTATTATATTTAGGTCAAAGGAAAGACTGACTCTTCCATAGGTACTCAATTGCGGGAGACAAAGCTTGAACAATGTGTTGCTAAATTTATCTCTTTAATATGCAATATCAGCATGATGAAGCAACAAATGATGGAAATAGGTTAGTTTGCTTACCATTCTTATCTAAACTATCTAATTATGTGACAGATATTTGGTTCAGTTTTTAAGCCGTATTTGCTTACTTTGGTTTTCTAAGGCCTTGCAAATTCATTTTTATTAATATCCTTGTGGTGTTATTAATATTTCCTGCAAATATTGTGGCTGTTTATAGGGTACAATGCTGACAAGTTGCCACTTGGTAAGCTAAGCAAAGCCACAATTTTAAAGGTATTTTTTCAGGACATATACAGAATATTTCTCTCGGAAACTTTTTTCGTTGGTTAGAAAGTATTAAAGATTTTAGAAGGTAAAAACTAAAAATGGTTCCACTTTGGTGATTGTTTACTTGCAACGTTACGTTTCTGAACTAAATTTAATTATGCAAGGTCTATTCTAGTCATTGAGTCAGCATAGGTACTTATGCTTTGGTACCACAGCGTTCATTGCTTTGATCATAGAGATAACTTCTTTTCATCTGCTCCTTATTGTAATTTTGGAGTTAAGTTTCCCTTTTTCATCCATTATGGCCCCTTTACCTCCTACTATGCATTGTCTCGCAATGGTTTCTTAGTGTCGATCTTATTATGGGGTTGTCTTTGTTTCACACAGTCTCTGCATTCTTGAGTTTGCGTTAACTACAGTATTGGCAATTTGGCATGTAAGGAGTAAATTTGTTAGACAATATAGATTTTATCAAAAATAACAAATTAATTTTGCTTTGATATGTTCAGGGCTATGATGTATTAAAGAAAATTGCTGATGTGATTGACCAATCAAACAGGAGCAAGCTTGAGCAATTAAGTTCGTAAGAACTTTTCTTTTTTAACTTATATTACATATGTATAGTAATAATGCTTTATAATATTGGCTTTTCAAAATAGCATGTCATGTTGATTATAACTTTATACTCCCATCTTTCTTTACCATGAACTCTACATGTTGAAGAAATGTGAGTTTCATTCTTGGTTAATTTGTATATCCTTTTAATTACAGGGAATTTTACACTGTGATTCCTCATGATTTTGGATTTAGAAAAATGCGTGAGTCTTCTTCTTCTCTCTCTCAAACCATACCCAATAACAATATTAAACTTACATGGAAATATTTTTGGCAGGTGATTTTGTCATTGACACACCTCAGAAGTTGAGAAAGAAGTTGGAAATGGTGATTCATACCTAGCTAGCCTATATATTATTTTTTACTATTTTTTACTGAAGAGCTCAGTAAATCTGTCTCTGCAATTTTAATAACATTTGGTTTTATATGCAAGTGTTTTACATGTTTGTGCCAATTTTCTTAATTTTTTTTCTTTAATAAGGGGCAATCTCAGTTCCTTTTATGTGATTGAAGGTTGAAGCCCTGGGAGAAATAGAGGTAGCAACAAAATTATTAGCAGATGACACTTTGGAGGAGGTATTTTGCTTATAAACTGTGATATTCTTTTCTACATTCTTCTCCCCTTTTAATCTCCCATTTCTGTTCCATGCTTTGAATAAGTGAACAATAAATTGAGTTTTAAACAACTAAAAGTACTTGCATGCCTAACAATCATTGCATACAGCAACCATGAATGTATTTTGCTTGCTGATTTACTTCATACGCATCATACATGAATTCTGAGGCGAAAGTTGAGTTTGTTGTAGAGCTTATTTTGCATTTGTGAGTGCTGTAATTGTATGTCCTGTAAACCATACAGCCTATATGCTACAGCTATGTTCTTTGTATCTGTTTCGAGTCTACATTTGAACTGTTGTCATTCTTTCTTCTTTAGTTAACTGCTAAAAAGTTATAAAATTGTGTTGGTTTATAGTGAGCTGAATTTGTGCGATATTCAATTTTGGTACCCAAATTGCTTCCTTCTCAAATTTCTGTTATATTAATGTGTCCATATATGCAAATATACACACACACATTATCAATATGCTCATGCTTTTCCTGTTCTTCTCGTTGGATTATGTATGCACTAATTTTTTGTACTAATTTAAAGTTTGGTGGCAAAGTGTAGGAAGATCCTTTATATTATCGTTACCAACAGCTTCATTGTGAACTGGTTCCACTTGACAATGGTTCTGAGGAATTTGCTATGGTATGTAGCATTAGAAGTTTGAAGTTTTAAACATAAAACTTAAGCAATTTGTAACTTTCTCTTTCCTTTTTGGGGGCCCTCTTCCAATTTTTCCAGAACATGTAATTTGCAGAATAAAATTTCAAATTCCTTACATTTTTAGCCGTGTGTTTTGGAAGCTAGCTTGTTTACTTGTTCTGTAATTTTTCTTCTCCTGATCAGATTGCTAAGTATACTCAGAATACTCATGCAAAGACGCATTCAGATTATACTGTTGACATTGTTCAAATATTCAAGGTGGCAAGAGAAGGTGAAATGGAACGCTTTGAAAAGGTGCCTCTCTCATGAACATGTTTTGTATTTCAAATTTAAAATTTTCCTGTTAAAGTGTAGAACGTTCTTTCTACCAAGTGATTATTATTGTTCTATCTTAAGGGCTTCTTACTCTTTTGTGCAGTTCTCTAGAATGCCAAATAGAATGCTTTTGTGGCATGGTTCTCGGCTTAGTAACTGGACTGGCATTCTGTCCCAAGGTCTATCCTTTTTCTCTCTTGTTTCTAAATGTAGTTAAGTATGTATAGATTTGTGGGTGGTATGCGTTTCCTGTTTTCTTTTTTTCTCTGGATCTTGGGATTGGCATTCTATATCAAGGTCTATCCTTTTCTCTATTGTTTATGCATGTTGTCAAGAATGTATGAATGGGAATGTGGGATGCGTTTGTCAATAACCACAAAATATCTGACTGCATCTCGTACTTGACATCCACCAGGTTTGCGCATTGCTCCACCTGAAGCACCTGTGACAGGATACATGTTTGGAAAGGGGGTTTACTTTGCTGATATGTTCTCCAAAAGTGCAAATTATTGCTATGCTAATTCCACCTTTACAACTGGGGTGTTGCTTCTTTGCGAGGTTGTTCTTAAATCAGTTCAAATTATAATTTGGCAAAAAGGTGGAGCATGGTTCCACCATCAAATGTGTTAAATTGTTGTGTTACCTTTATGAATTTATATCAGAGACTGCAATCTGACTATTTCATTATATCAGAGATCACTTAACCAAATACTCTTTCACATCAACGGTTCAAACTGATTAATTTTCACTGGACAGGAATTAGTTTCCTGTCATTGATTTCATTACTTTGATGCTTTGCATATGAATTTTCTTGGCAATTTTGAAATTGACTACTTGCTTTCATCCTTCCATGTATAATTTATTTTTCCTTTCTTGTGGTTTAGTATTCTTATAAGCCATTTATCTCTTAGGTTGCCCTGGGCGACATGGCTGAGCTTCTTCAAGCTAAAAGTGATGCTGATAAGCTGCCAGGTGGGAAGTTGAGGTTTGTAAATTTAAACTGAATGATCGCATATAAGTAAACACATCTATTTGTTTTTGATATCTTAGGACTTTCCAAATTCACAACTAAAAACAATGAGGAGCGTTTTCCTGCCTCATGCAATTTTGAATCTTGTGTTTATATTGCACCATTTGGGAGCAACAACAATGTTAGTTCTATTATGCTCCTTTTAGCACATGTTAATTGATGTTGATTTTGTATTGCAGCACAAAAGGTGTAGGAGCAACTGCTCCAGATCCCTCTGAAGCCCAGTCTCTCGATGATGGTGTTATAGTTCCCCTAGGAAAACCAAAGGAGCAAAAACGTCAGGTATGTTTATGAATTTTATTCAAGGAAATTAATCATTTGTTCTGAAATTATATAAAAAAAAATTATGTCTGCTATATGCATTTGAATTTCCTTTGCAGGGTGCTTTATTGTATAATGAATACATAGTGTACAATGTGGATCAGATTAGGATGCGTTACTTGGTTCAAGTTAATTTCAGATACACGTAGCAGTTTTCCACACGATTGTCGATTGACTGGTTCGTTTTTGTTTTTCATCACCAATTTTCAGTTCTTAACTTCTCTTTTGTAAATTAATGAAGGATATTTGATTTCTGTCTGTTCCCCCTTTTAGGATATCACGCAGGGGACTTGTCCTGCTGATTTACTCTATTTCATAAGCTTTAAATATAATGAACTGATTCCTTTTTCTTGTAAGAAATTTGAATGTAGGGTATTTGATAGAGAAGAACTTGAATCCCTTGGCTGAAAATATGTTTGAACCCATAGTTTAAGAGCTGGCTTTTTTCTAATGCTTTTGATTCTTTACCTATTAAACTTAATGTCTTCTTTGGACGATGCAATAATTAGTTAAGGCTTGCATTTCTGTAGTTAAATACCAACAGATCTCTTTTTTTTTTCTTTTGGGGGGGGGGGGGGTGTAGAAATGCCTCATTTTGGGTCATAAGATTGCATGAACAAGAGTCAAACTGAAATCATAGGGTAGGTCGGCCATTTTGTTTTATAGCTGTTTCTCTGTTGTTGAAGCGAAGTCAAATATATACATTAACGCATAGTGGATTTTTAGCTTGTCTGAAAATTTTTTGAGTGTATGACCAAATAAGGCATTTACTACTAAAGCCACAACGCAACACGCTAGCATTTATGTATTTAGATTTTTGATGATGACTTCAGCTTAGAATCTATGTTCTTCCGCAAGACAAATATGGTGATTTAAGGGTGACACCACTTCCGGCCTTTTTTTTTTTTCTTTAAAAGAATAAAAAGAAAAAAAACCTTCTCAGCTTGAGTTTTAACCACTTTGTCTATGAGCAGCCGAGTATAACTTCATTCAAGATGTCATATTAGTTGTTGATGGTCTCCTTAGTTGAGACTGGAGCGGTCCGAAATGTTGATCAAGAATAAAGCTTGAAATACAGAAAAGACGTAAGAGGGATGTTGAAGTTGAGACTCTGGATGAACTTCGATGCCTAAGTTAGATCAAAAGCTTTGAGAAGAGAAAGTGAGAGAATGGAGAAGGAAAGGAATAAGGAGAGTTTCCGGTGCCTCTCTGACCTATTTTCTGTATTTCAGGTCTTTTTTTTTATCGACATGTCGGACAGCTTTAGTCTCAACTAAGAAGACCATCAACATTAGTGATATTTTTTTTAAGAGAAAAAGAGGAAGGCGATGGAATTACAGGTTTTAGGGAAGATTTATGAAAGAAAATTGTGAATTAACTTAGTGTTTACTTGTTCAATTATGATTGAATGCCATCACTCTTACGATTCTGAATTTTATCTTTGTCCATTTCTGCTCCATTCTTTTTAAAGTTTGCACGATTTGATAATAGGAATTTTTTTTTTCTTTTTTTAAAGTTGGGAACCATTGCTTTGGTTTGCGTACATGCATTAAATCCGTCTGAGCAGAGTGTAAAACTCTATCGAGCCTTGATCTATTGACAAAAGGCCATCAAATTTCAGGATTTAATTTAAATGGTTGATTCGTTTATATTAAATATGGCTGGTGCCTACTATTTATATAACAGTGAATCATATCAACCTATGGAGCCTCCCTTCTCAAAAAAACACACACACTCTCTCTCTCTCTCTCTCAATTCTCAATCGCTTACGCCCACACCACCAAACTCAAAAGCTTGCACGTTTGCATATCTAACACGGCAACAAGCAAAGCCTACGTGCACTCTTACATTATTCTCTTCTGCTTCTTGCACCAACAGGTTGTTGAGGTTCTTCTTCCCCAACGATACTTATTATAAAAGAAAAAAAAAGGTCACAAAATGGGCCCATACTTGGTGGTGGGACCTGCTATCGTGGCACGAGATTTTTGATCCAAAGGCTAGGAATGGGTAGAGAGGTTTTACATTTAGAGTCTTCTGGTTGTCTGTCTCTTTTTGGGCCCTGCAAAGGGGAACAAAGAAAGTGGTGATGGCAGGCACGGCTTTCCTGCACAGACAATACCCGCAAGCTTGGTCTTCCATAGATATCCCTACTTTTAATTTCTTTGCTTTGCGTACCACTACATATGATTGCATGGCATGGCTTTGGCTTTTGGTTTCTTTTGTCAGAGACTTTTTTATTTTTTATTTATTTTTCTCACTCTCTAGTCTTCGCAAGCACCATGAATTTCACCCATTGCTCCATTCCTACATCCTACCCACTGCCTTTGGGCTCTCTTGCATTTATAAATACTTTGAGCTTCTTCAATTCATTCGTATCCTACCGAAAAACACGTTATTCAAACTCAATATAATTTGTGGACGTTTCAGCGGGTGCGTAGCTCCTTGTTGGAGAAGCAGGGCACGTGCAAAAGTGCCAATCCTTCTATCGTTTGGCTTCTAAAATTAGTGCTTTACATTTCTCGCTTTCTGCACGTGCTCCCTTTCTCCAACATGGGTTCCTCGCCTTATCTTCTCTCTGTCACTCTGGTTTTGCAATTTGCAACCTCCTCTATTGCAAGAAGTAATGCAGTAGCAGGGCACGCGTAAGTAATGCGGTAGCAGATAATATACATTGCTCCCCAATCCCCATTTACTCATCAACTTTCTACTTCATTTTTTTTTTTTTAATTTCGATTAGTACATGTTGTAGTTCATTCACTATGCTAAACCACTGGAATGCATAAAATCTTCTCAGCATGCACCGCATTAAATATATAAAAATGAAGGAAGATCAGCAACGTTGGTACTCTGAGGGTTTTGAGTTTTGCGTCAAGGCCACCTCTGGCCCTCTGATGCATATATCCATGGCAATCTATGAGATTGAGAGTGGAGATTTTATATATATATATATATATATATATATATGATTAAATTTGAGAATTAGCATGGACCGTCAGTAGTGATTAACAGTACACATGGATATTGTATAAATTAGTAAAATTTGAGAATTACAGTAAAACCAACAAAAAAAACTGAAATTTGTTGTCTTGATTTTATTTATCAAAACTAATGCTCCCCTCCCTTGACATCAAAGCAAAGCAAATGCTACAAATACATTTTTTTTTTCACATTTTCAAATATTGCTATAAAATAGCTACTAAAATGTAAAAACCAAATTTGATTAAAGTTTAAATACTAATATAATTAATTAAGCAATCCCATATTTTCTGTCATACCCTCACAAACTTACGCTGTGACAAAAAGGGGCAGACAATCCTCAATAATAATGTTACTAAGTTTTATTTTTTTTCCTTTATATATATAATATATAATTTAGTTTCTTTTCTAACTTTCTTTGGATTAAATTTTCCTTTAATTTATTTTTTTCTTTTTTTGACAATTTTCCCCCATATATAGATAGCAATCTAAAATGATAAAAAAAATTAAAATCCTATATTTTTATCTTTCTTGGAAATCATAAATTAAAAAATTGCTTGCACTTTGAATTTCCATAAAAAATAAATTAAAAACATTCTTAATTACAATATTATTGCTGTGGTGATCGACCCATTTTAAGGTTATAGTTTAGCCTAAATTTTATAACCGTCCACTAAGCCGACTTAGTTGGGCTTTAAAGTTTGACCCATTAATTTTGAAAGGGCCAAGCTAACCGTCATCGGAGTCTCAGACTCTCTCAGTTCATTCACACCATTTCGAGACAAAAGGTCGGGCCTAGTCGGTTTACCCTCCAAAATCCCGGTAAACTCCACTTGCTCTGTCACTGAGAAGCCCATTTTTTGCCGTTCGAATCTAAGCTTGCTATATTTCCTCATCTCCTTACAGCTTGAAAAATCAGTTCTCTGCCGATTTCAAACACTGCTTGAAAGTTGAAACTTAAAACCATCCGTCAATTTGTATTAGTAAGTATAACTGACTGGTACAATAATAGTAATATGTTAGTGGGGTGCAGTATTTGGGCTCGGTTTGAAGAGGGGCCCAACCGTAATAACGTTGTCTAGTGTGGTGGTGGGTGAGCTGGCGAGGTTAAACCTCCGCCGGCATTTTGGAGGTTAAGTTATAATTCAAATTTATATACTGCTACAAAAATTAACTCTGCAGTTGTTGGAGAGAATAGTAACAGCCATGAATTCTCTCTGATTGTCTTCCATTTTTGCAAGAACGATTCCAAAAAGTGGAAAATGTTGCACGAGCTTTTACTAGCACTTCTTGGTTATACCGGAGATCTTATAATCGACGAGCGAGAACACCATAAATCTCTCAACATTTGCTTATCTCCCGACGCTCCCATCTCTGACCAACGTCCCTTCAAGCTTGCTTCCGATATCTCCTTCGTCGACCCCAGCGAGAGGTCTTTTGTTTTTAAAAAGAAAAGGAACTTTCGATTTTCAATTTTCAATTTTCATAAACATCCAGAATCCTCTCTTTTTTCCCCATTCTCTTCTTAGGGTTTCATAGAAATGATTTTGTCTCAGGGATCTTATCGAGAAGCTAATTACGTTGGGGTTTTACTACCGAGAGCTCGACCGCTTTGCCACGACATCCCGGAATTTAAGCTGGATAAGGACCACTGATGTTTCTCCTTTGGACAGAGCCTCTGAGTTGCCAAATCTTAGAACCCGGAAGCCAAGCGTTTATCGAAGGGCCATTGCTAATGGCCTGGTGGAGATACTCTCTGTTTATAAGTCTGCTGTTCTTCAAATCGAGCAGAAATTGTTGTCGGAAACCATGCCAATTTTGGCAACTGTCACTCAGGGCCTCAATAAGGTTTCTTCTTAAGCACATCGTATCGCAGATTTAATTTCCTATTTGCTTTTTATTCTCGGTTTATAAGTTTATCTTTTCGTTGCAGTTCTTTGTTATTTTGCCACCTCTGTACGAGCTTATTCTAGAGATTGAGCGTGATGATATACGTGGAGGACAGCTTCTTAACCTTTTACACAAACGCTGCCACTGTGGGGTGCCTGAATTGCAGGCCTGCATTCAAAGGTTTTGAATTTCTTTCTTTCTTTGCATTTTTTTTTTTTACTTAATGGAAAAGAAATGCAACAAGTAGTCTTCATTTCTTGTATAAAAATGCCAATTTGTTTCTTAATATGCTACCCTTTTTGTACTTTTATGCATATCTACATTCGAGTGAAAATTTATACTGTAATTAGGAAATGTATTTATTACTTTCTTCAATATGCTGAGATAATTAATTGAGATTAGAGCAATGAATATGGTCCAAAATATCATATGCCTAATTTTCAGTATTCATGTAATTGCTAGTGAATGGCTGGGAGCCTGGACAATGTTTATGCCTGGTTTATAAGGGAACTGTCTTCAAATGTGGTTATAAGTTATAACCGTTGTTGATTGCTTAAAAATATTAAGATCTTTCTGATCAGCTTGTAAACAAATTCCTGAACCATAGGCTTCTTTGGCATGGTCATCAAGTGTTGTATAACCAACTTGCATCATGGATGGTTTATGGGATTCTTCAAGACCAGCACGGAGAATTTTTCATTAGAAGGTAAGGACTAAAACAGCATATATTTTCCTTTTCTGGTTCAAAATATATGTTTCTTTCTATATTTCACAAATCTTGTGATTGTTTGTTGAACTTTAACCTCTTTTAATTTTCATATTCTTGCATAGACATTCTCTTTGGTCTGTTTATCCTTTTACATTTGAAACTGGTTTGATAATCATATTATTTTCAGGCAAGAAGATCGAGATGTGGATTATGCCTCATCTGTCCCGGATACGTCAGAAAAGTTGGCACGTATGTCGACTGATGATACATCTTTAACGGATTGGCACTTGGGCTTTCATATATTCCTGGTATTTGGAGATCTCTCTTGATTGCTTTTGTTTCTTATTTTTTGTCATCACATTTTTGCAAACTTCTGTTCCTTGTTTTAGCTAAAATGAATTATAAACTAGTTGGAATGGGGAAACACTATTTGAGGGTTTGTGGTCAGTTGCCATATTTTAAGCATCACTCTTCTGGCTTGAGTCACAAAGTTGGATAATGCCATTGTTTCTATGGATCCCATTCAACTTATAGGTTCACATTAATAGTTGCGGAATGAGATCCAAAATGCCTGATGCATTAACATTTGAGCATTTATTTAGCAATTTGTTATTAGATAGTAAACAGCACTCACTTTATTTGATTTATTGCTGAAGGCATTAGTTTCTATGGATGAATAGCATTGCCACTGGTTCTTCCATTAGCAATAATTATCAAACTAGGTTTTGTGGGTGGATTTTCTTGTTAGGTTAAATCTGCATGTCAACAAACCTGTAATCAATCTTCTGTTACTGTGAACCTATAAGTTGAATGGAAGGAAACCTGGAAATGAATCTCAGATAAAAAAGATTTTGTACATACTTTTTTCCTGTGTTCTTTCTGTTGCTGTTGCAGGCTATTTATATTTTTACTGTTTTTTTGTAGGATATGCTCCCTGAGTATATCCATATGCGTGTTGCGGAGTCAATTCTTTTTGCGGGTAAAGCCATCAGGGTTCTCCGGAACCCAAGCCCTGCCGTTAAGTTTCAGGATGCTCTATATAATCAGCAGACAAAAAAAGGCTCCCAAAAGGTTCATGGATCTGCTGGGGCTGTTCCTTTCCAGAAGGAGCCTTTCCTGGTTGTAAAAATGATTGGAGAAGAATTGCTCCCACAATCTGAGGCTGATAAGATTGAAACTATGCTCCTAGATCTAAAGGTTTTCCTCTACAGTTATGTAGCATCATTATCTACTTTTGCCCTTAAATGGTATAAGGCCTTTATTTCTTATGCATTTATTATATGTAGGAATCATCAGAATTTCACAAAAGATCATTTGAATGCTCAGTTGACTCCATCCGGGCTATTGCAGCTAGTCATCTTTGGCAGGTGCTGTATGCCAAACTTGCTCCATGATATATATTAAAGCCTTTATTTATTGAATTTGCTTTCATTCCGCAGCTTGTGGTTATACGTGCTGACTTGAATGGCCACCTGAAGGCTCTAAAAGACTATTTTCTTTTGGCAAAAGGAGACTTTTTCCAGGTAAAGAAATGTACAGCATCTACGCCTTTGCACACATACTGCACTCTACCCCCCCACCCCCCCAAAAAAAAATTGTGGGTGGGAGAAAAAAAGAAAAACTTCCTGTTGGTTCTGTATTCTAGTCTTCTCACTTATTCAACTAGAAAAAATGATTTTATTTCCTTGAAATTATGTAACATTTTTTTAATAAATATTTATTATCATTCTAGTGCTTCCTTGAGGAGAGCCGGCAGTTAATGCGCCTACCGCCTCGCCAGTCAACTGCCGAAGCTGATCTTATGGTTCCATTTCAGTTGGTATGAGATTATTTCTAGTAACTTGTTTGAAGCCAATGTGTATAATTAATGTAGTTATACTTTTTAATGTTTACAAACATAAGAGGCTTTTTATTGAGGTTTCAGATTGGATAGAATAATTTTTTGTATGAATTCCTTGGCGCTACTTGCATTGCAGGCAGCCTTAAAGACCATTAGTGAGGAAGACAAATACTTTTCTAGAGTATCTTTGCAGTAAGAATCTAGTCAGTTTGCTGTCAGTTGTGCCATATCTGGAAATTACAAGGAATATGTTCTTACTTGTCTACCTCATCAATCAGGATGCCTTCATTTGGGATCACAGTGAAATCCTCCCAAGGAGATTTGCCAAAGACAAAAACATACACTGATGGAAGTTCAGAGACATCACTTGGTGGTTGGGATGGTATTGCACTTGAATATTCTGTTGATTGGCCCTTACAGCTGTTCTTTACCCAAGAAGTGCTCTCCAAGTAAGATTCAATTGCTTCATGGGTCCCTTTATCTTCCTTATCACTAAAATTCCTTTAGGCTAGAAGCAGCTTTTGAAATAAGAAATGATAACTGTATAAGCAATTGATAGGTTTAAAAATGACTAAATATTTGTTAATCAATATTGTGCTTCAGGTATCGTAGAATTTTCCAATACCTGCTGAGACTCAAACGAACACAAATGGAGTTGGAGAAATCCTGGGCATCTGTTATGCACCAGGATCACACAGATTTTGCCAAACACCGCAATGACCAGATGAACTGCTCAATATCTCAGCCACGGCGGCAGCGTTTTAGACCAATGTGGCGTGTTAGAGAGCATATGGCATTTTTAATCAGAAATCTTCAATTTTATATCCAGGTCCTTTATACTATACGGTCAGATCATGTGTCTGCAAAATTTTTCTGAAGATTTTTCTATCAAAGAAAGAAAGGGCTTTCGTTAACGTTCTAGGCATACTAAATGACTCATCCATTTATGGGCTTGGATATGTACTGCATCCTTCATTTTACATATTTTGTTGAACTCTATAGCTTGGACTATGATCTAGGCTATGGTTATATAGGTAGCCGAAGTACTTTGATTCTTTGATATAGGTTTTAAATGGGCTTTAAATCTTCCTTAGGGGTGTTCGCCACTCGAATTTTCTAGTGAGCAACACCTCTTGCGGTTATTGCAATTATCTTGACAAAAGACGGGCATAATCATGAAATTCTGATATAGATTCCTTCCGAGTTAAGACGCTTTAAAATGTAGATGTGCTATTTTATGCATTTATATTTTACTCTTTTCATGAATCCTTCGTAATAGAGAATTTATCTTCTCTTTAGGTTGATGTGATAGAATCTCAATGGAATGTTTTGCAATCCCATATTCAGGATTCTCATGACTTCACTGAACTTGTGGGTTTCCATCAAGAGTAAGTAGGATGAGTTCTTTATTCTAACATCCTTCTGAACTTTTAGATGCAATGTTAGCCTGTAACTTATCTGCTAATTAAATGGAATGGCAAATCATTATTGCTTGTTACTATTAGTAAGGACTTGATTTAGGTGAATTTCATACAAATCATCTCAAAGTATGTTTTGGCCTTTTGGCACTATTGTATGTTGCATAGAAATCTTCCATAATATCACCTATAATTTGTTTAAGTAGAATGAGTTTAGCATGCTCACATAAGTTGGTGTTTCTCCTTTAATTCTTTTGGTTTGTCTTGCCAACATTGATGATGTGCTGAAGGCCTAAATGTTTTTAACATTGTTACAGGTATTTATCAGCTTTAATTTCTCAATCTTTCTTGGACATTGGTTCTGTGTCAAGGATATTGGACAGCATCATGACGCTTTGCCTGCAGTTCTGCTGGAATATTGAGAACCAAGAAAGCAGTCAAAATACATCTGAACTAGAGCGTATAGCGGAGGTACCCATATCTACCTTCTCATATTTTCTTAAGCAGGTAGCACTGGCAAGAATAAGTATTTTGAATTACGGAATATGATGATATGTGCCTTGGAATTTCCAACATCACTTAGAACTCAACCTTTAGTCGGTTTCTGACAATTTGTCTTGGATTTTAACACTCTTACTTGGGATAGGTCAAATCTTCACAAAGTGAAAAAAATAGATAGGGTGGTTCATTCCATCTGTGAAAGACTTTTTGAACAAGCAATTTGGTCAGCTTGGCACTCGCTAGTAATGGTGGGACCATATGTCCATCTCCGCTTATCTTGGAAACTGTTATACTCATCATTTTATATATATATATATATATATATATATATATTGTTTAATTAACTTGTGATGAGCAATTCTCCTATTAATTCATGTTACTAGTTGCATGGCCCTGTATTTCAAAGTCATTGTTCTTAACCTTTTTCAGGAATTTAACAAGAAATCGAACTCCTTGTATACCATATTGCGCAGTAGCAGGCTTGCCGGGAGTCAGCGAGCTCCATTTCTAAGACGTTTCCTTTTGCGTATGAATTTTAATTCATTCTTTGAGGTAGGTAAACAGTATCTTCCAGATACTCAAAAATTTAGCTCCTTTACCATTCTTACATGCTGTTTTTCTTTGTATTAACAGGCAACTGCAAGGGGTGTTCTGAATGTTGTTAGACCTCGCCCATCGGTTCCTGTTTTAAATCAGCAATAGCTTTTGATTAAATGAAATATCTGAGTTATTTTGTCCTGATTCTTGTTAGAGTTTTCCTAGTTGTGCTGCTGTCTCCGTTTGTTTTCGGTTTGCTGGAGGATGGTGCTTTACTATACCTAGCCTATGGTGCATGCCTGGTTTCAGCTATCTGAATCCCCATTAACCATCAATCAGTTACTAGTTGTTTTCAAGTTATTTGACTCGAAGATTGCTGTTGCCACCTGTTGAATATCGAGGAACCATCTGTTTGAAGTTCAGAATCAGATATATATATATATATATATATGTTATTGTGGCTAGCCGGTTCAAGGTCGAGGGTGCAGTTTATTATTGTCTATGTATTATTCTGAGCTTGGTGAGTAATGTGCGGGAGTTTATCCCTCGGACTCTAAGTGGGAAGCCGGAGCGTCTGTCATCTGGACATTAGACTGACTGACTACTCGTTGTGTGTTACAGACATTGGGCACTGGCAGCTGGTTTTCTTGTTCTTCTTCTTTTTGATTTGCAGTGGATGGCGCTGGCGTGCATGCAAATTTCACTAAACATTCATTCCATAAGCCATAGAAATAGTCTTTCTTTGCTTTGCTGTTTTAAATGTGCAGTTTATCCATTTTTCAGTTTGAACGGCAGCAGCAGGCCATTTGGAAAACTTTTTCTCATATATCCTGTCATTCAACGGTCACCATACCGTACGGAGCGCAAAGCAGAGCGCAGTCTCATGCAGACGAACATGTCTCTCTTCCAACTGCTACTGATTAGGTATTTTTTATTTTATTATTTTTAATAAAATTTTCCATTTTTACGGAACAGGAAAAAAAAAAAAACCCAAAGACCGAAGAATGATGGTGCATGCCAGGAGATACGATTTTGTTTCAAAATAATCAACAATAAGAGCTTTTGTTTTCATAACTTGATTTTTTTTCCTTAATATTTAAAAGTATTAGAGAATGATACTTTATTATTAAAATTAAAGGTATTTTACTAGCATATCACGTTCACGATTATAAAAGGAGGCTCTCAAACTCAAAAGGGTAACGCTTTAGATCCGAAACGGTCATCAAATTAGTTAAAACATGAGCTTAAAAGAGAAAGTCATTCACCTTAAGAAGCCGAGTATATGCAAATTTTGTAAAAAAATATGTGTTTTTAAGTTTTTCTTGTACTCCGTTTATGATGATTGAGGGAATATTTGTGGAGTTTCAACACTGTTCCTTTTCTGAATTGACTTGCCTTTTTACTCTTAAAAAAATATTAAGGGAATAAAACTTAAAGGTTATCTTCCATGATCAATCACAAATCACACAAAATTCGAATCATAACATACCTCATAATATATGGCCGTAAATGTGCCTAAACTCGACAACCAAAAGATTATTCATTCCAATACTACGATTGAGCAAGCGACAATTAATTTAATTTAATTGTGTTATACATTTTTCTGTTAATAAAGTTTATAATTTAATCTACCTCTGTTATAATATTGCTCTGACTTATATTTCAAGCCTTTTTAACTTTTAAGCACAACACCTTGCCCAAAAATAATAATAATAATAATAACAATAATAATTGCTGAATTTGAAAGTGGATAGAGACATGGTAAGAGCTTTGAAACATTGAATGTTAGAAAAGAAATAATATGTTAGGCGTGGTGGTGGTTGGAGGAGTATGGTGAAGCACAAAATTACACACCAACTAAGAACCATCTGAAGGCCCCAACAATCACAACGAAAAGTTGTTAGATGTGAAGAGAATAGAGCCTTAAACAAAGTCACAGAGCCACCAACCAACCACCCTATAATCTCTTGACGGTCTCAACTCTCGAAACCTGGCTTTCTTGTCTAGATTACCAAGGAAATCAAATAGCTAAAATGGATTCCAATCTCCAATCTTTTGAAAACCCTGAAAGCAAAGCAACTGAAGAACAAACCCAAAGCCAAGACCAAGTTTCTCAATCCCCATTTGCTACTGCTTCTCTTTCTTTATCTTCATTGCCCACTACTCTACCAACCCATTTCTTCATTCAACCCAAAATCTTGTCATTGTTCTCTGCACAATCACCCACCAAAGTTCAAGTTCCAACCCAAGCTGCCTGTCTTTCTCGTTTATCCCTTTCTTCAACTTCCCCTTCCCTTTTCAAAATCTCATTGAAATCCACCATTTACAACGACCCTCTCGGATCCCCTCTCTCTTTAGGCCCGCGCTTCCCTGTCGACCCTTCCAATGGCGCCGCTATTCGTCGAGCTTCCATCGTTTGGTTCCGCAACGATTTACGAGTCCACGACAACGAGTGTCTCAACACGGCCAACAATGAGTCCATGTCGGTTTTGCCAGTTTACTGTTTTGACCCTCGAGATTACGGTAAATCGTCATCTGGGTTCGATAAAACGGGTCCTTACAGAGCCACACTCTTGATTGAATCGGTTTCGGATCTTCGAAAGAATCTGCAAGCACGAGGGTCGGATCTTGTGGTCCGAATTGGGAAGCCGGAGAGTGTTTTGGTTGAGTTAGCTAAAGCTATTGGAGCTGACGCTATTTATGCTCATAGGGAAGTTTCTTATGATGAGGTTAAGGCTGAGGAAAAGATTGAGGCGGCCATGAAAGAAGAAGGGGTTGAAGTTAAATACTTTTGGGGAAGTACTTTGTTCCATGTTGATGATTTGCCGTTTAAGTTGGAAGATATGCCTTCCAATTATGGTGGATTTAGGGAGAAAGTTAAGGGTTTGGAGATAAGGAAGACGATTGAAGTATTGGACCAAATGAAAGGGATGCCTTCGAGAGGTGATGTGGAGACTGGAGATATTCCTTCATTGAGGGATCTGGGGCTTAACCCCAGTGCCACAATGACTCAGGTTTGATATTTAGACATAACTTCCTTGTTTTTCATAATTTCGTTTATGTTTGCATTTTGCTTCAAAATAGCAGTAGAAATACTAGGGTACTAACATGACATCTACAGCATGATTTGATTGGATTGTGCAGTTTGAATTATCAATTTCAGGGTGCTGTTAGCTAGTTCTTAATCTCCAATGTGGAGACTTGATAAGAAGGTCTGGTTTCGATATTGCAGCTAACCGGTGGTACTAGATGTAACTCATTTAGACTGGATTCAATTAGCAATGTTAGCTGTGTCTTATGGTTCTTTCAATGATGATTGATAGGAAAGTATAAACTATGCTTTGGACTTTTTCTTTTGATTAGGATTCTTTAAATGCACTGAGAAAGTATTTTTTGTTTTCCATGTAGGACGGTAGGCTGTCTGTTAGTGCTTCAATGGCTGGAGGGGAGAGTGAAGCATTGCGGAGGCTTAAAAAGTTTGCAGCTCAGTGTCAAGCACAGCCATACAAGGGAAGCAAGGATGGTAGCCAGGACAACATATATGGTGCTAACTTTTCTTGCAAAATATCTCCATGGCTAGCCATGGGATGCCTATCTCCCCGGTCCATGTTTGAAGAACTAAAGAAAACTGCAAATAGGTATGCTGTCAAGTACCTTTTTTATTTTCACTTCTATAAATTATGTCTAAATGTTGAGCTTTTTGTGGATATGGTCGAAAACTGAGTACAACGGAGAAATATGATCCATGTTACAAACCCCTTGACCTTGTAGTGGGAGAAGGCTTGGTTGTTGTATAAAAAATTTCTAGTTATCTGATATTTACTTATATTGATTGCCTTTATATGATTTTCAGGACCATTTCTGCAACCTCAAAGAAAAATGATGGCGGTAGTGACTCACCTGATTCTGGAATGAACTGGTTGAGGTTTGAGTTGTTGTGGAGGGATTTCTTCAGGTAAATATGACCTCTGATTCCCCTTAGAAGTAACAATTTTACTTTTCCTCCAAACCAATCAAAGCTAATATCTCATTGCTTTTAATCCTTTTGTAGATTTATCACCAAGAAATACAGTTCTGCAAAGGTTGGAACTGCTCCTGCCACAGCTTGCACAGGTGCCATTGCTTAAGCAAAGAATTTGTACTAGTGTCGAGAGGGATGAGATAATTTTTTAGGGGCGATAGTTCTCATTTCTTATTGGATTTTCAGTTTTCATTGTGTAGTTGTTAGAGATGATGGAATAGGGTTGCTCAAAAGGCAGTTCTTGTTATTGAACTCTTGTTCTTGTCGCCTAAAACAATGCTTTAGTATTTTAAATTTGTCATAGGTTTTCAAGTATTAAAACCAATTTGGCCGTTTGACCATCGTTTTATTTACCGTCTAGTGAACCAACACATCTCATGATTCCCTTCTAATCATTTGTGATTGTTGTAATTTCTTTTCCAATCCTCTGCTCAAAAGAAAGTATAAATTATTATGGGCTTCCGAAGGTTAAAGCCGGCACAGGAAATATGGTTTTGGATTTTATGTATTATCATTTGAAAAAATTGGGATAAAAATAAGCATATGCCATTACAAATAGAAGTCCTTAAAATGGGATCCAGAGCCTAGAAAACACTACCAATACTATAATATGAATATGGGTTTGATATGGTAATAACTATCTTAAGTCGGTCCAAAAAAGATTGAAAATTTTTTTTTTCCTCCTGTTGGGTATAATTGAATTCAAGTCTCGTATCATATGATGGCAGAAACTCTAAGAGAAGAGAGCACAACAAATATAACCCAAAGCAACATAAAGAAAACACTAGTAACCCAGGCCCAAAACCTAGGCCCTCCAAGCTCCGCACCCAGTATCAGGCGCCTAAAAACCAAAACCGAAATGCATCCAACAGAGGTTAAGAAGAATACAAGCAAAGAGAAGCTGAGTCCCTCGGCATTTTCTATCCGCAATGGTTCTCCGTATGCAATGTAATTGTATGCAGTATCTATAAGCCATGGAATGCCAATGCCGACATAAATATTCACCGAATTACTGCAAAAGGATAAAACATCAGAAGATAATCACCAAGTCTTACACTGGCCTACAATGTTATTACTTTAGATACAAGTGGTGGAGCAATTAACATCACTCTTAAATCCTAGAGCAGTAACAAACAAAGGCAACTTTGTTGCTCTTAAACTAAGGATTCTTATGGTAACAGCTTCATAGGATTAGGCCATTTGCTGTTTATACTAGAATAACTAAGTTCTGTTATTATAGGAAACTCCTTATAGAAAGTGGGTCTATAGATTATGAACTAAGATAAGATTCTATGAGATGCACCTGCAAGTAATATTTGCGATAGCAGAGTCAGCTGTTATCTGACGTTCAGCGGCGATCTTACTTGCTACTAAATCTGGCCATGAAGTTCCAGCAGCTAAAGCTGTAAATGCTATGACATAAGCATTTATCCCTGGAACAAAATACGGAATGAGTAAAAGGGAAAAATAAATTTCACATTATAGCCAATAGGTGCAATAGTACAAATCTTTTTTGGCAACGAGGCAAAACCTGTGACACAGCTTATAAGATCAGTCAGCAATGTTACAATGTAAGCAATCCCACTGATGAAAACTAGAGAGCAAATGAAGGCAATCCATCCATGAGCAATGCGATAAGGAGGTACAAAGGCAAACAGTAGTTTCCATGGTACAAGGAGCGACTGCCAGAATATTCTCATTACCCGATGATGGATATTGTTTAGTTTCCTTGATTCAGGGCTTTCCAACTGTATAAGAAACAAGGAATTATTCGTCATCATTGATTGGATTATTGCAACACTTAGATAAAAGGGGGAGGTGTTCAAAGGAGGTCCAGTTTTGAGCACTCGGACATATAATGGAAAAATAATTGAATCAAAGAAAAAGTAAAGCGTGCAAATCTAATATGCACAAGCTCAAAGAAACTTGGAAGTATTGATTCAAACAAAGGAAGCAAGATCTACTGAAAAGGGGAAAAATCAGGGGGACTTTATGCAGAAAGTTCCAACTTCTAGAGAGAGAGAGAAAAGAGATTTAAGTCATTGATTGCCCTTTTCTTAGCTTTCCAATGATTGCTGCTAAACATATAATTCACTATAAATTATCACAGCACAAGTTATAAAGGATATTAAGGATATTATGTTACAGTGTAAAGATACATACCGTAAGTGCATCAACGAACTGTGTTTTCCAAAGTTGAAGCAAATGAAGATCTTCCAAATTGGTCTCCTTCTGAAAGGGTCTGTTAGAGGTTTGAACTAAATCCTCCGCTGCAGGCACCTTTTGATAATAAGAGTCTGCAACTATTGGAATTCTTAGAATTAGTTCTGATTAATCCCTCATCAACTTAAGCTACTGAAACTTAAAATTAACATAAGTAGTTATAGCCTACCTCTGAACTCTGTTATTTGGTACATAAGTAAGGACTAATTAATTTAAATAACCTAAGACACCTTATATACATATATATATATATGTACACTATAATAGAACCCACAAAAACATAGAAAATTAATAAAAAAATCTCTGGAATATTTAATTATTCAACAATCATGATTCAATAAGCATGTCTGAATTCAATCATCCGCAACATTAATTTTGTAGATATGGTTCGCTTCATATTAATTTGCTAAGGAAAATACTGCTAGAGGATCATAGTCAATGGTAACCTGTGACCTTAATTAAAAACAATGTTAACAAGAGTCAGACGAGAGTAATACCTTCTCGATTTTCTGAATGAATGGAAAAAATATCAACAATTTCCTTATTTTCATCTTCTTCAACTGAAAGTATCTTAGAGTACCTACAGGCAACATCCTCACGTTTAACTGAGGTAACCTCTGCTGGCACCCAGTCCTCGGGCCTCTCACTTCTCATCCTTCAGATGTACAGGAGAAATCAGAATCATAACATTGTAAGAGACCTTAGTATGGGGGAAAAAGAGAAAAAGAAGAAGAAGAAGAAGAAGAAAGCATACAAGGGCAGAGATATATAAGGCCAGCGTTTGTCTTGAGCATATGCATGGATAAGCAGTAGTCCATACATCAGCACTGTCAATAAGGCCTCCCAAAGTGTAACAACGTTTGGTGTCCAAACCTGCAACATGAATCAAGACCTATCCATGACCAAGTTCTTTAGGGATGTGAGCCATTAAATAATGCATTTAAACTCTAATTCCATACAGATAAATAATGAAACTAACCACAGGATATGCAAAACGAAAGCAATTTTCTTAAACCTCATTGAAAATCAGCGAACTCAAGCTTAAAAATGCTACGCATTTAAGTCTTCTCACTATAACTTGGATAAAGACACTCAGCTAACAGCATAAATAATTAAATATCCCTATAAAATACAAATCATTAAGCTTTACTTAAGAATAATCTAGTTGAAGCTACCTCTAAAATTATGTACAGCCAAGCATAAGCCCAGAAGGACCAAAAGAGCTCCACCAGCCAAACACCTATATCAGATATTTTTTTCAACTCTCCAGCCTTTGGAACTACAACACAAACAGCATGGATGGGGAAAAGGTCGAATGCAGCTGAACCCACAAGAGTTCCGGGACCCAAACCTGTGGATTAAAGTAAGCTGACAGATATCAATGACAGATGATCTCTATTCATGTGGTTCAGTACGATAAACAATAATACCTATATCCAATTTTGAAATTTGTTCTAATTAATGAAAAGTGAAACAAAGAAAGAGCATAAGACAGAACAAACCTCCAGCATACAGATTCCCAATGTTTCGAATGGCATCAATAGTTGCTAAAGATATTTGAGGGAAGCTAGTCCCAAAGGCAAGCAGAGTAATGTCTGCAATAGCATAATTCCACACCTTCTCTTGCCTAATAATTTCAGTATTAGTTTCAGGATCTATCTCTACGACTTTACGTGAGTGTTTCACAACACTCTCCATTGATCGGAAGAAACGAGCAGTTATAGCTGACAACCCAATGAAGCAATAAGCGAGGCCAAGAAAATATAAGAAGGCTCGTAAGCCATTCCCAAGCACAGCTTCACCATAAAAAAGGAAGTAACTATCACATTTTTCTTCCCCCACAATACTGGAAACCCCCAACATGATGTTTTAAGCATCTTACTTCTGTACTAAGGCCATCTTAATCTAGCATTCTGTCACTCTTCCGACATCAGTGATACTTTTTGCTCACCACAAAATGACCTGATAGTTCAAGAAATTAAAACAATTTTCAAATACTAATTCATATTTGAAACACTGAAAGAGAATAAATACTCCGATTTTACATACCATTTTAACTAGAAAGCTCACTCTGCATATAAAGTATGAATCTGAAATCAAATCTTGAATCAAGGAAATGACAATCAAAACTGAAAAGGACACTCCATGAAAGAAACCAAAATAAACAAATCAAGATCCAAAATGTAAATCCAAAAACTAGAGCTAAATGAGCTAAATCAGAAAGACAGATTATTGTATTCATGAAAAGTCAAAAGCTGTTTTTTTTTAAAACAAAAAGACGTGGCCACGAAACCACGAGTTCTGTCCACAAGTGTCCATCCAATAGCAAAAGCTCAAGGACTTCCAAAAAAAAAAAAAAGATGAGTCAGAATTCATAAGATTCAACGCGATTAGAGCTTACCAGTGAAACCAGGTCGGATCGCCGGATATCTCCACCAAGGAAGGCGGAGTCCGGCAATGGCTGATGATGCTTTTCGAGTTCAATAAAGAAAAAGGTAGAAAGAAAGAGGGAAAGTGGTTTTAGAACATATATGGTTCAGATTTTCACCGACTTACTACGCTGTAGAAAGGGAAGACAAATGCAAACGTGCATGGATTTGTTTTTAATGTGAAAAAAATTGGGTACTTCTTTCCTTGTCGGATTTAATGATTTTTATTTTATAGTCGGAGCAAGGATTACAAATCGAGGATCACACGTTCCCCCTTTTCTTTGGCTTTACTTGGGTAAACTTAATCATTTTTGCTTAAAAATCTATAAAATAATTTTAAAAAAAAGGTAATTTTTTCCCGGTTTCTGAAGGAGCAGCGGACTGTTAGCTTGAGAGTGAGAATGGGCCTTCTGAACTTCAAAAATCGCGGCCGCCAATAAGTGATTTATTTGGGACTTCGGTATGCTCTGCACTTTTATTTCGTCCTACAATGGCAGTGGAAATAAGTGGGTGGTCTATGAGTCAAAGCGAAAGAAAGAACATTTATAATTTAAAATAAAAAAAATTTTGATACCTCTCAAAGGGAGATTTTACTAGTTATTCTCTTTTTTTTTTTTTTTTCAAAGACTTAATAGCCATTTGGAAATACACATTCTATTATGGATCAATTCAGCACACAATAATAACACAATTGTTCGGTTCAGGACATGATTAAGCAATCATTTGGTTCAAAAAATACTTATTTCATGGAGTAATCAATTTCGAACTTGTCCCATAAAGTATTGAAATAACCATTTAGTACCCTGACTAAATGATTATTCCGACCTTCAGCAAAAAAAAAAAATTACTCTAAGATATTCAAATACCCTTAGTCGAAAATTTGAATTTTATATGTTCCATTCAATTCCTATAGACTCCAATGATTTTTCTATATTTAATTAAGATATTAAACCTGGAATATAAAGTAGTATAACAGGGAAAAACATAACCATCATATATCTCCCTGCTTTCTGGATCATCTTCCTCATCTATGTATCCATGATTTCCAATTAATACTCCTACAGCTGACTTCTCTCATGATTTACTGCAATCCCATTTACCTTGGCAAAAATTAGCAAGAGAAGACAAATTCCAAAATATCCACGTAACAGCTTTAAGAAAACAAATTCCCTCGTACTGATTCAGTGATTAACCTACTGGAATGGTAAACACGATCAGCTTATGTTAAGGTCTCAATGATGGAGTGGTCCGAGATAATGCCGGACAGGACAGCATCGAGACTCAGGCATTTAACTAAATACCCTGTCGGCTTTGACTCTAGAGGGACCTGACAATCATCACAGAACAAACCGTATATGCACCAAAAGATATAATTGACCAATTTGATTACAATGCTACAGTCAAGCATTCAACGCTGCCATTCATCCAAGAAAGAATTACATGTCCTTCGTGTCAAATATCAACACTTCACACAAATGGACAGTCATGACAATCAGCAAGTATTGCAAGCTAGTAAGCAAAACCAAGCGACAGATTATTAGAAAAAGCAAGGTGGAAGATCAATTAAGAGCTCTTATAATCAAACTTCTGAAAGAAATTTGCATCCTTTTCGTAACATCTAATGGACTAATACATTAACATAATGTTTTCCAATTGGCAAACAAAATTTCATTGAAAACAGGGTACGAGTCAAAAACAAACCAAATCAAATCCAAAGATTTGACACCTGAAATAGATAAAACGAGGTCCTCGTAACTAGTAAACCAGACATGTAACCAGAGAAAAAACTGAACTGAACTGATCTTCACTCTTCCTCCTCACCCTCATTCTCGGCAATATTGAAGTATCGGAGTTCATAAACAGAACGGTCTTTGTTGGAAGCAATCACCCGAAGCCAATCCCGGACATTGTGCTTCTTCAAGTACTTCTTGGTCAAGTACTTAAGATACCTAAAATCCAAACAGAAAGTTGAAGAAACCGTCAACTAAAAACTCAAATATTTTAATATCAAGAGATGGTTCCTTCCCCGTTAAAAAACAACCAAAAACTAGATTGAAGGTCTCAAACATCCAAGGAAGGATTAAAGCAGCACAACCTCTCAAGCCTGGTGAAGGCAAAAGCTCTCAAGCAGCCACTGCGAATATCTTCAGAAACAAGCCTGAAGATTTGTCGTCATTGACCTTAAAATTAAAAGTTACACCTATTCTATCCATAACACTAACCAGATTAAGTTAAAGTTACTTATGTAATAAACAAAACCCATTACCTTACAAAATTCAATTCAAGTTATATAGCAAACAAAAGGCCATTTCATCAAAAGATTCAGTTCAATCATATAACCCTCTGGAAGAGGCAAATGCCACAACAACAAAAGTGAAGGCTACACAACTTTATCAAAGACTCAGACATTCAAGGAAGGATTAAAGCAGCGGTAGCTCTCAAAGCCCAGCGAAGGAGAAAGCTCTTAGGCGGGCACTGCGAATGTTTTTAGAAACAAGCCTTAAAATTTCTATCCGACCTTAGCCATAAAATAAAGAGTTCCACCATACTTGCTTAAAATTCAAAGCATTTTTAAAATCTAAAAATTCAGAGAAGCGGCGCAGATGGTTCAATAATACATAAAAAGATGAAACGAGGAAATGGAACAGTACCGCTTGGAGAAGTTCGAGTCAGAGGAGACTGTGATTTTGCTCTTGTCGCGGGTAACTGTGACCGAATCGCCAAGAGCACCTGCTTTACCACCGACCTTGATCCTTTCCTGGAGGAACTTTTCCAGTGAGGCTATGTCCATGATCTTGTCTTCAACCGGCTTAGCACAGTCGATGGTAAAGGACACTCCCTTCTTCTTCCCCTTGGGTCCAGCTGCTGCCCCACGACTCATCTTCGCACCAACTCTCACTGCGTTTTCACTGAATCAAATCAATAAGAAAGAAGAGAAAGAGGAAGAACAGAGAGAAATGGCCAAAGAGTACCTTAGCTGCCTCTGTGATCTCGAAGATATAGAACGGCGAAGTTAACGACCACATTCTCAACAAATATACTGATTCCTAGGGTTTTTCGGAAATTAGTTTTAGGGCTGAATATTGGGCTTTTGATAGTGGGTTTGGGCTCAAAACCCAAAAAGAAAATGAAGGGAGGAAGATTGAAGGACTGCCGTTAGTCAACCCTAAACTTAAACTCTTAGTTAGATCTGGAACTGGATTTAAAAGTCTTTAGATCCAACACCAATTCCAAGTACGAAGCCCAAAGGTAAGGCAACTTTTCTTATACTATTTGTTTCCTTGAATTTGTTTAGGTTAAAATATTTTTAAAAAAAAGCTTTTGAATTTTTTTTAAAAAAATTAATTTTATATTTTTATTGTATCTAAATAAGTTTTTATTTAAAATGAAAGGTTGATTTATTTTAAAGATTTATTTAGATATAACTTATAGGCTAAGAATTTATTTAGGTGCAAACTAATAATTAATGGTTTATTTTAATATAAATTAAAAATTAAATATTTTAATATAATCAAAATAAAAGAGCTTATTTAAATAAGACAATAATAAAGTACCAAGAGTTTGTTTTATTTGAAAATATATGATGTGACATACAGAAAGGCACACCAAGTATCAATCAGGATTGAAGCTGCTAAGAATGTTTTCCTATGTTTATTGTTGCTTATACAAGAGAAGTGAAATTTGGCTGTTCGGTTGTTAGAAAGTGGTGTTTTCAGTCAAAGCCATTACAATGAATATATAGTGGTGAAATCCAAAGTTGGGGGGAAAGAAGTGATCCTGCTTCTGAGTTCCTTACACCAGCCATTATCTTTACGACACCTGTTACATTTCGTTTTTGTTTTTCTTTGCCCTCTAGACTCCTCATATGTGTTTTCAGAAATGTCTGAAAATCTAATGTCAACTTCAGATAAAACTTACAGCCAATCAGAGGTTTACGTTTTGTTCCAACAGTTATCTCATTATTCTATTTTGTTCCAAAACTCAAAGGTTACCCAATACCCAGAGTCTCTAACCACCTAGCCCATACATGGACCACTGTATGGAGTCCAATGCAGGCAAAGGCCCATGAAATGAAATGAAACCCACGATGGTACCTCAGCTTCAGATCCAACTCCAGCAAAGTCCAACCACCAAAAGCAGTGCCGTCATTATAAAATTATAATTCGAGGAAAAATTTTGTTTGTTTGATTAAATGATGTAGTTCAATAATTTTGGCGAACGAGTAAACATTTATTAATGCTTTAAATCTGTCCATCTAGTTAACCCTCGAGATCCATAATTGAATCAACTTAACCAACATTATATTTTGATGAATTGAGCTGCCTGTGATTATAAAAGTAACGGTGAATTTATTTATTAACTAACATGATAAAACTTTCTTTATTTTGAGCCATGTCTCCGTTTATAGGGACCAAACCACCTTTTGGAAAGTGAAAAAAGTGGTGATGCTCTTTTTAGCCCGTGTTGAATTATGATTACCATTGCCTTTTGATTCTACACTGTAGCTGCTGCAAAGCCTGCTATAAGTAGAGTAGGGGTGGGAATTCCCGGGTTTGATCAATTAGATAATCCACCAATTCTCGTATATTTCCTTTTTTTTTTTTGGGGGGGGGGTGGGATGGAGGAAAAGAGATTGATAATGGAAGGTTAGGAGTGGTAATTGGCAAGTATGGTCAGTTAGATAATTAAATTTTAATCGTTATTTTAAACAAAAATTTAAAATTTAAAAATATTGAGCTTTAAATTTTTTAAAAATATATTTTTAAAATTATAATTTAGTATAAAATTTTCAAAGGAGCGTGGAAAGTTTCAAGTCTCAACCTTGTATTGAATAATGTGTTTGATTTATTTATTATCTGAATACTTGGTCTTTTGAGAAATAAAGACGAACATACTTTTTTTATAAATTCATTTAATAACTGAATATTGATTAAATCATGCATGCAAATCCTATACTTAATTATCGTTAAGATGGACAACAAAACAAGGATTCCTTGTTATCATAATTTTGGAATTGTTATTTTCAACTTAGATTTTTGTATTTTTCAGTTAAATCAATGAATTTGGGGGTGGGGGTGTGGAGGAAGAGTATATAAATAAAGCTGCTATGTTGGAGATACAAAGTTGAAATGGAACTATTGGTTTAAAAACAATATATTTATATAAATAAAATAATCAATCATTTGTTTTTATTATCTTGTTATAAGTAAAAGTTTATTGCACAAATGTAAAAGCGCTTTATGCATTGGGCAGCTTGTCACATGTCCACTTAACTAATAACCAATGGGAGATGGCGCTTTCTTATTATTCAATAATGAAAAATACACTTCTTTTAAATAACCAAAAATATAATATTATTAAGTATTCCTTTTATTTTTATTCATATATAAACTTTGTTATTATGATTAAAAGCTAATTGCGTAGGATGAAGAAAAGAAAACCCGTATAATAAGTTTGACAGGTATCAGTTACGTTGTCAACACATGCAATTATTATTATTATTATTTTATGTTTGTTTATTTTTTATGTTAATTATTAATATGTAAACAAATTAAAGAATAACAAGCATAATATTATTTTATTTTGACATTATCTATAATGCTATTTTTCATTTTTATTTATATATAAAATTTAAAACTTATGTTTGGTAAAGAGTAATAAAGAAAAAAGTAACTTTTATGCCTGTCCTATTCTTTCTTCACAATATGGTCCACAGTTTATTATATTATTAAATATTGGATATAAGTAATTTCTTTTATTTCAATTAATATGTGTTTAAATATAAACTAAAGATTATTAAAATCTTTTACATTTTCCTTAAAAAATGTTTTAATTATGACTATATGACTTTTCTCTTTAATTATTCCTAAACTTTAAAAGAAAAAAGGTGCTGGTCATTACAGCTGTGTTTTGGATAATTTTATTTAAGATGTGAATTGATCCCTTGGATCTAAAACATTTCATTTATTTTTTTAAATGCTTTTCGAATGTAAAATTATTTTATTAATATTCAAAAATTAAAAGTAAATAAAATAACTTAATTCATTAAATAATATTATAAATTCAATCAGACTCTATCTAAAAAATAATATTCAAAATCTTCCCAAATTAAATCGGATCCATCAAGTGAAAAGCGAGTATTCTGGATCAAGGTCAAAGCTTATTTTCGAGGATATCGGACCTTTTTTTTTATGAGTAAAAAATATATCATTGGTTAGAAGTTACGTAAAAAATCTATATATATATATATATATATAAAGGAAAGGACAAAGCAACGTGAGAGTTAAACAGGGATTTGTGAGGGATTGGAATTCAAAAAACGAGAGAATTCAAAACAGAGGAAAATAGGTAGCCGAGGCTGAGGCTGAGGCCGAAGCAGAAGCAGAGGTTGGGGGGGGAGCTTTACTCGCTTTAGTAGGCAGAAACAACCCCTCCCTTGTCACCCTCCAATCTACCGATCTAAGATATGGGCTGAAAATTCACAATGCCACCTCATTAGTTATCTCTTCCACATTAGTTGCTGCTTTTGTCTTTTTGTTTTCATGTAGTATATATATGCACGCCTTTTTTCAGTTCCTCCAAAGTCAGCTCTTTCTTCCTTTTTAAGTTATTCATTCTGACCTGATCATCTCTCTCTTCTTCCGTTGTGCATACTCTTCTTGTTGTTTTCAAGGTTCGAATATCTTTATTTGTAAATAAAAAAAAAAAATCTTTCTCATTGTGAAAAAGAAAAGAGTGGCGATATTCTGCTTTCTTCTTCTATTTTCATAACAATATGGCAGTTGAATATCAGGAGGTAAATGGGTTTTTCTTCATCTGCATTTATTTCACGTCCTGCTTGAATTTTTTTTTTGACTTAAACCCGTTATGATTGTGAGTTGAATGTGTGGGTGTAGAAGCATATAAGGAATTCAAGAGGAGCTAGGCTTTTTACTTGTAGATGGTTGCCTTTTGCTTCTCCGAAGGCTCTTGTTTTCCTTTGCCATGGTACCCTCTCTTTCCCTCCCTTTGAATAATCACTCAGTAATTAGTATATTACTTAGCAAACAACCCCCCCCCCCCAAAAAAAAAGAAGGGAAAGGTGAGTTG
>JAQSVH010000003.1:8134708-8160581 GCA_029448705.1 Adansonia digitata
AAAATCATTTAATTTTTTAATTTTAAAATTTTGACAAAAAAATTAATATTAAAAAATTACAAAATAAAAAAGAAAAAAATAACCATTTTTTACTTTTATTTTTATCTCTTTCATAATACTATATAATCTAAAATTAATAATATATTGCAAGATTGCTACGTGTCAGTAATTTTTTTTGTTTTTTAAATCCACATCATATTAAAAATAGATTATTTTATGTCCATGCTGTATTACCCCTTTCTTGCCACGTCATCGATTTAATTACCACATCATCATCATCATCATCATCATCATATTTAATTTCGGAAGCGAACTATTGTCTCTTATTTACTCTTCGTAGGAAAGTATATTAATTAAATTAGTCAAAATTGAAATATAATAAATAAACTATTGCCTTTGATGCTGGAAGTTACTTTGGGTCGTCTTATTCTCACTTAATGCCACCATTGATTCTCAGCCTCGTTTATTTGGTCATATGCATGCAGGGGACCAGAAACAAAACCAACCCTATTTGATTTTCATCCAAACAGAGTGCTGTTAACCCCAAATTGGTGAACTGAACTGTCTTTCTCTCGCTCTCAGGATAAAGAGAAATGATGAAAAGTCGGATCTTTTTCTTCTTCTTCTTCTTGTTGCTACTAACAATTCTGCTAAATTTGGATGCAGTAGTGCTAAGTGCCGATACATATAGCAGATATGACTTCCCGCCGGGCTTTATCTTTGGTGCTGCCACCTCTGCTTATCAGGTCAGTTTTCGCTGCTTCATCTCTTCTCAATTTCCACTGAGCTTTGCATGCTTGTTTCTTTTAATTTGATTATCTATACTTCTAAGACTAAAACACATGCATACAAAACTGTGATCATCAGATTCTGAAAGAATATATTAAATGAGGAGAGCTTTTCATAAATTACTTACTAAGAATTCTTATAAAATAATAGGTGGAGGGAGCAGCCAGTGAAGATGGGAGGACTCCTAGCATTTGGGACACTTACGCGCATGCTGGTCTGCCTTCTCCTTTATATCTTTTATCTTAATTCAGCTTATATTGTCGTTTTTTCCTTTAAACTTCCAGAAATATATTTGTTAAAACCTTATTGGTTGGTATATTAATTGTTTCATGTGCTTATATACGAGTATCACAGCAACCTAAAATCCTTATCTTCTAGTTTTACAATAAATTTCTAACTTTCTTTTGCATTGAAATGAAACGCCGTGTTCGATAAAGGAGGAAGAGAAATGAAAGAAAGAAAGGAGGAGAGAAGAAAAATTATGTTTTAGTCATTTTTTGATTTGGTTGGAAGAAATTAAGAAAGGAAAAAAATGACTAATTTATACATTTTTTTCCCCTAGATCATAAAAATGGAACATCAATATTCCCAATGATCATATATGTATATTTGTGTGTGTGTGTGTGTGTGTGTGTGTGTATATGTATGTATATTATTGTCAATTTTCGTCTCTCATCACCTCAACCTTGGTCAGTTGTAATCATGTTGATTATTTTGATATTCAATAACAGATCCCAGATCCTTTGGTTTATATCGAAAAGCTTACCATTGATTCTTCAATATCCATTAGTACAAAGATAGTTGTCAGTATGTATATTTATCATTTTAACAAATAATTTGACCACTATATTCATATTAAAACAAAATTTGCAGGGTATGTAAAAGGAGACACCGGAGACATAGCTGTTGATCATTACCACAAATACAAGGTGAATACATGATCAGATTCTGATGTCGGATGGTCTCGATGTTGATGTGCCAATTAATGTTTTTTTTTCGTTGTTTTGGTCAGGAAGATGTGAAACTCATGGCAGAAACGGGGTTGGATGCTTACAGGTTTTCCATCTCCTGGTCAAGACTTATCCCCAGTACGATTTGAAAACTTTTCTTTGCTTTAGTGAAAGAATTATGGAGCAAGACTTAAATATCTTTTGCCTTGTTTTTCTTGTTTTGCCTTTCAGATGGAAGAGGACCTGTCAATCCTAAGGGTTTAATGTTCTACAACAATCTCATCAATGAACTGGTCAGCCATGGTCGGGACTAACTTTCAACATTTTCGTTTCCAATGTTGGAAAAAGCTAGCTAAAAATAATTAAATATATATATATATATATTTCTATAATATATTCTTCTTTTACTCTACTGATATCTCTATGTTATGCAGGAATACAACCTCATGTCACTTTGACCAATTATGATCTTCCACAGGCACTTGAAGATGAGTATGGAGGATGGATTGACCGAAGGATTGTGTCTGTTCTTTAATCTTCCTAACATATATTATTTTGCATTGTTGTGATCAATTGGGGAGGATTAGAGACCAAAAATAGGTCAAAGAATGTGATTGAATCATTGAATTCCAATGCAGGAACGACTTCACAGCTTATGCAGATGTATGCTTCCGAGAATTAGGAGACAGGGTTTCATATTGGGTTACTGTGAATGAGCCCAACGTGTTCGCCTTTGGAGGTTATGATCAGGGAGTTACTCCTCCTAAGCATTGTTCTCCTCCATTTGGTAAAAACTGCACTAGAGGCAACTCCTCAATCGAGCCATACATAGCCGTCCATAACATCTTGCTGGCCCATGCATCAGCTGCAAGAGTGTATAGGAAAAAGTATCAAGTAATATACAAACTTACTTACCAGGCTTTTTCTTTTTCTTCCATTTTATCCCTAGTCAAATCCCATGCACTTTATCTTGCTTTATTTAAGGAACCTACTCCTGGCTTTCGCATTCCATATGATAATATCATTACTGTATTAATTATTAAACTTTTGCCTCCTGCACAAAAATTCCAATTGAATGCTGCCTTGCAATAAGCATTTAAAGAATCTTTTTGCCAAAAAAAAAATGTAGTTAAAATTATGTCCACTATAAGAGCGATGCATGATAATGCAGGGAAAGCAGCATGGATTCATAGGTATTAGCATCTATATAATTGGGGTTGTCCCTGGTACAAACTCGTCCGAAGATGCAATAGCAACTCAAAGACTGGAAGACTTCTACATCGGTTGGTAAGCTAAGAATCCTACATGCATGTTTGAGGAGGGAGACAATTTTTTTTATTATAATGGTCATTTTTGAATTAAGGGATTGTTCAGTCATCGAGATGGCCATGGCTTTGGAAACTAATATCACCCTGTTTGTTTTCTATTAATTTATATGTGTCTATATTATTCCGCAGGATTGTAAATCCATTGGTGTTTGGAGACTATCCTGAGACAATGAAGAAAAATGTAGGTTCCCGAATGCCTAGCTTTACAAATCAAGAATCTGAACTGGTTAGGGGTTCGTTTGACTTCCTAGGGGTAATACATTACACAACGGCTAAGGTACAAGACAATCCTGGCAGTTTGGAATTGAAACAAAGAGACTTTGTCGTGGATGCAGCTGCAAGCTTAAGTAGTAAGTTCTTCAATATTCTTGCTAAATCGAATTCACTTGGCGCGTTGACTCCTTGAGCCTAAAAAGTCCAAAGCATGCTGTTGTAATTCAGTGAGCCAGGGCCATGTTCATATACTCTAAACCAAAAGGCTAATTGGATTCTGTTTATGGCAGATTATAGCGATTTTTTCATGGCTTCAGAGGTTAGTTCAAAGATATTGTGACAGCTGCTTTAGATTTTCTGGTCTTAACCCACTGGATTACTAATCGGCTAAGAATTTTTACTCAGTGGCCCATTATTTCGTGGGGTCTGCAAGGAGCGCTGGAGTATCTTAAGCAAGCTTATGACAATCCCCCCATTTACATTCTTGAAAATGGTCTCACTATTTCTCTCTCGCTTACATTCATGCATGCATAAACATCTGCATAATTTCTTATTCAACAGCAACCTTAGTGAAAAAAATAACTAAAATACGCAAATCCAAAGCCTCGGGATTCTCTGGTCCTTAACATTGTCATGGTGTCTCGGCAGGTCAGAGAACTCCACGCAATATAACCTTGGAAGACACATCAAGGGTGAACTATCTGCAGGCTTATATTGGAAGTGTACTTGATGCAATAAGGTAAACGATATGAAAAATTTTAGAACATCTAAGACTCTGCATTTCAGCCAGAAGGGTTTCAAATTATAATGAGATTTTTTCTAATCATCGTTTGAAGTTGATTTTGGACTGTGATTCTATTTGTCTAATGCTTTCATTTTCTTCTCATTCTTGAATATTTTTGAAGGAATGGATCTGATACGAGAGGGTATTTTGTATGGTCCTTCTTGGATGTATTCGAGTTATTGGATGGATTTGATGCAAGCTACGGACTATACTACGTAGATTTTAATGACCCAGACTTGAAGAGATATCCTAAACTTTCAAGAGATTGGTATTCCCATTTTCTCAAGGGAGAAAGTGTGAGTCCAGATGGAGTTATCGCTCTCCAGAAAAATTCCTCTCCTCTTTCCAACAGCCCATTTCATGCAGTACTGTAGGCTAATTTGAATGGCAAATGATTAGTAATGGTCTCGCGTTTGAATTTACATGTTTTTATGCTTGTAATTTTCCCTTTGGGCCTGACAAAGGAGTAGACTTCCTAGTGTACAATATATCATTCAATAAGATATCCTTAAATCCTATGACTATAACCTCCATTTATCTACATGAGAAATTTGAACACCATAAGTAAGAGATAGATCACTTCATCAGCATGTGATGAGCTAAGGGACTTATCGATTTCGAGGTCAGCCTGACAGGCAAATTTTTGTAATAATTTACAAAAATGGTCAAAGTTTATCGATTCTTATAGTTTCCTTCCATGTCAGTCATAATGTCAGATGCAATCCTTTGAAACAAACATAGATAAAGCAATTGATAAGCATTTGCAACCAAACTTTGACTGGATCATCTAAGCAAAATGCCGATGGAGGAAGCTCCTACACCTCTTGGTACAATTGGGAAATGAGATAAACACATTCCTTCTGGAGCATCATAATTATATAGATACGATCTTTCTGCTTCATGTAGGTTCTGACCTGATGTACTTGATGGAGGATAGACAAAGAAGAAATCACCGTGATCAGGTTTTGGGACTGCTGGGGCCATTGAAGCCGAACCTCTTGTCATACCTAAAGGAGCAGGCACACCAGGTTGGTTGAAGTGCTGTTGATTGAAACAATGTTGCTGACGATAAATGGCACGAGATGCCTGGATTCTATCATGAGCATGAGCAATGCCCGGATGACGATGTAAAACCGAAAGCCAAATGTACTCCCACCTTTAGAACTGGGCCTATGAAAGAAAACAACAACTTAGATTTCACATATAACATGATCACGTCACACACCATTGGCTGTCGTACCTAAAACCGGAGAGCATTATCATGACATCCAACCCCCCACCCCCATCCCCCCAATATATTATGACTTTTCACATCGAGCAGAACTAATTGATAACATGATGGTCATTTTTCTATCAGCACTGCCAAAAACATCAGGTAGATATTCAAAATTATCCTATCTGGTCTTACCCATGCTCAAAGGAAAAAGGATTTGAAAAAGAACTGGGTCTCGTTAAAGCATCAAGTTCACTGTTAGAGGATCTCACACCTGCAGCAGGAATGGAAGCTCCATTAGTATTGCTGATTTGGCTATTGGATACAGAGAAATTTGGAGAAAGCTGGCCCCAACTATGATATCGGATGCCAATAGTGGGGAGTGCATGGGGGATAAAAATCTCATTGTGTCCAAAGAGGATGTTCCAATGGCGATTAAAGTTGGGATCATCAACATTATCACTAGATCTTAGAGTAGTGGGTGGAAGTGTTCCAACGTATGCAACATATGAATGAAGCACAGATGCAGCAGTAGCGTGTTCAGCAAATATAGCATGTTATCCGTGTATTTCATGATCTACATGGAGAAGAAATTTCATTTTTGTGTCATATAATTGTTGTGCCCCACTGAAACACTGGAGAATTCAGATGAAGAAAGTAATTTAAAATTTTTTTAAAAAAATATTACACGTAGTTGATGGTGGTTCCATTTCCGTGAAAGACGTAATAAAGCATCAACATTACAGAGACAGCAGCTAAGTTTTTTATCAAAGGAACAGCTAAACATTTTCAGTAAACAGACAACGAGATTCTTATATATGTGCTTTTCCATCTTGTTTTACTGTTCCATCAAAGGTGAACAGGAGAAATGAGAGATCTGATACCATAAGAAACCAACTGCAGTAGCCGAACCAAAACGGAAGTTTACAACATACATAAAAAACTAAAAAGAAAGTTTAAAACCAGCACAACATTCACCACTATTTATAATCCTTCCATTATAAGCTTAAAAATCCAGCAATTTTTAACATACTATTCCTTTAAATGACTTTTATCTGTCCAAAGAAATTGTATCTACATACGATTCTGAAAGAAAAGTACATGTAGATCCCTCACTTTTAAGACTCCAGGATTCTAAACACGTATCAAGTTCCAAAGAATGGGTGGCAGCAAGATAATGCAATAAGCTATCGTCTGCAAATTCACTAGTTCAAGGGAAGAGGGAACCACTTCATCCTTGTTCGTCGAGTTCCTGAAATTGATTAGAAAGAAAAATTTCAACCACAAACTAGTTCTCAGAGTGAGGATATTGTAATTATTTCGGGGATAAAAAGCTAGAACGCCAAAGAAATCAATGCCCATGAAGAGGAGAAACTAGGCAAAGAGATTGTCAACATCAGATAAAACAATTCCAAATATGCAGCTAAATTATCGTAAGCAATTGTGTTAATATATTCTTTCAGCAGTAAACAACTACAAATTCAAGAAAATATATAACCTTAACAGTTGTGTGATCATAGTACAAAAATAGGTCAAAACGAAATTAACACCATAAAAAGAGAGATATTGCTTAATCAGATGATGGGCCAATTCTTGTAAATTCACCAAATGGATACCATTGAGCTCTAAATGGCTGAAAAAAAAAAATCAATAAAAAAGGGCCTATGACAGTGTGACCACAAAGATGACAGCAAGAACACATTGTTAAAAAGAATTTAAACAACACTTTTTAATCGGAAACAAAGTGTAGATTCAGGAAAGAAAAACATGTATCACCGATATAACAAGTTTTGTAATGGAAAAGAAATAATAGTCCGCATTCTTCATATTATTTTAGTGTTGAATGGAGTCAAATAGTCTTACTATTATTCTTATTCTTATTCTTATTTTTCTTATTTGTTCTTTTTTAACAAAGAAAATACTATCCCTTTAAAAGTATCTCTCTCAAAAGAGATATGTTGCCACAAATTTCCACGTTGAAAAGGACAGGGTTTAAACGAATTTGACATTTTTTTTAACTTTCTTTTTGTGAGCACTGAAGCCAATATTTATGTACTTTTGTAGCTAAGACATGAAGGAACAGCATAAAGTTGAAAAAAGCGTATGCAATATTGCAAGCCATAATCTGCATCAGCCTAAAAGATATGACGATTTTAGGTAAGCCATTATACACATGTCAGTAATTTTGAAAGATATAATTATTTCCAAGTTAAAAATGTAGCTATATTAATTGCATAAGATGAACAAGGTGTGTAATAAATAGAAAACATAGGAAGTATTGTTATACCATTTCAGAATAAACTGGATCATAATAATCATCATCGAGATTCCAGTCCTCCATGCTTATCCCAGGAAGCAATCGGGTGGAGCCATTGGCATACAACCATTGACCTTTTCAACCTTTCGGCAATTGGGGCATTGCATAGCCCCCTTCATACTAAATGCCGAACCAATGTAATCTGCAGGGTATGGATCATAAGCAGGAAATTATCAAAACCAACAATAACAGAATTTGTGTATCCGTCGAAACCATGGCTTCAGGCAGAAATCATAAATGCATCAAGTTTGCTTCATCTAGAAATCCTTTTGGCATTCACCCTTTCTGACAGCCTTCAGAGTTCAGACTACTACCTAAAAGTTATCTTACATTTTGAAAGCCAAAAAATTGATTATTGATTCCCTACTATGATTATTTCCCTAGACTTTCATCATTAATTCCATTGATGTAAACACAAAATTCGCATTTCATCAAGTAATTTATCTTATTTTACTTTACAACGAAATCAAAACAGATTAAATGCTAACAAGCAACAAGCCAACTTAAAAACAAAACAAAACAAAACAAAACTTGAATCTTAGAAAAGTAATAAACAAAAACAGCATAGTTAAGAAACAAGCAAAATACCCAGATGGAATTGATGACCAAATTGTAACTTAGCCCTGGATCTGCCACTAGTATGCGAGACCAAATCGAGGCACATTGAGCATGAGACCTCAGAAGATGGAGGTACTGCAGCATTCCTATCATAGCCGTCCGTCAGTTGATCATGATTATGATCAAGTTGAGAGGCTTTCGAACCCACCATACCCTTCGTCCACCAATCGAAAGGGCATAAAAAAAAGGATCAACTAAATTGCAAACAAAAAAAAAAAAAAAAAGAAAAAAGGTCCGAAAACGACAAACATGAATCTCCTTTACGTTTTCAGGTTCTCTCTCTGGCTGGTGCATGTTTGGTACGTTGGTTTGGATATGGCGGAAAATCTATCCAATGTTTCAGTGTCCCGCCTGTCAGATTACGTGGTTGGAAGTTTTAACGCTTTTACAATTTATGCTTTTTTTTTTGTCTTTTAATTGCGGTACATTAATATGCAAACTGGATTTTAACACGCTTCATTGGAGAAATTATTACCCAGGCCTTTTCCACCATATCATGTATAGTCCGATCAATTAAACTACGACATATAAACTTTTTTTTTTCATGTTAGCATCCAAGTCACTTTTTTTTATGTGACAAATAATAAAAAAAATAAGGATTTGATCTATGAAAAATAAAGATTTTATTGAATTTCATTTTCCGAGGACGAGTTGATCGATAAGGATTTTTGTGCTTATTGTGTTCATGAAAGGTGGTGTATATAATTTTAAAGGTACGAATAATATAAATACGATGCAACTTTCTTTTTAGTCGAATCCATGAAAAAGAAGCCAAATTCATGGAAGGCAATCTTCATTACTGCCAAGATAATACGATCAATCTTGCAATGCTGATAGCTCGGCGGGTTTTAAATTTACTCTTCGATAAAATAATCTGTTAATTTTTAGTCTAATAACTGTTTAATTTTATTCTATGTATCAACTAAGCAAAAGAAAAAAAAGCCCAAAATAGAATTCAAAAATCAATGACCGGCTCTCCTACACTACAATATCAGATATCCATCCATCAAAAACAAAAAAATCTTTCATGAAAATAAGTACCCATATCAGAAAAATACTCTCATCAATCGAATCTCCTCCAAAACTTATGCGAAAGCTCAACAGCTTACCATTAATTGTCTCCTTATCTTTAATAAATCAAACCTGTCTTTTCTTTTTTTCCCTTTCATTATTTGTTATTTACAAAGAAGTCAATTTGGTGACTTGGATGCTGACATGAAAAAAAAAATTTACATGTCTTAATTTAATTGGTTAAGACTATACATTACATGATAGAAAGGACCTAGGTAATAATTTTTTTGCTTCATTGATAAAGAAAATTATATATAAGTATTAGATTATGACCCTTACTCATTCCATGAGTCAAAAAAATCATAAGTAATATATAATAGATATATATACATCATTCTATGGATGAACATAAATATTTTTAGATAAATTATATATGAATAGTTTTTTTTAGGAGAGGTGAAAATTAAAAGAAAGTAGTTTTTCTTTTAAGAGAAGTGAGAAGTTTTTTAAGAGAGATCGGTAAATTTTAACAAAAAGCAAGAAATTTTTAAGAAAGTAAATAATTTTTTTATAAATATAAAAATAAAATATGTAAGTGCCTTTATTATAATGATGTTTAACTTATAATTTACTAGCTTTCTTTATTTTACTTGACTAGGTGTGCACCAAATTCAATTAAATATTTTATTATAATTATAGATTATAGATGAATATTTTAGGGTAATTATGTATCTTTTATTTTTATATTTATAAAAAGTTTAATTCATATGATTGAATTGATATTCGATTAATTTGTAACATTAACTCAATCACATTTTTTTATAATAGTATAGATTTAGTGGAGCAACAGTTCTTTTAAGATATTGATATTTTTTTTATAAAGAAAACAGTAGTATTTTAAGTGAGCCATAGTATTTCTAAAAAAATGCTAATGGTTTAAAGAATAGTATTCTTTTAAAAGAGTGAATTTTTTTTTTAAAAATATAATTAAATGAATTAATTAAAAGACATATAATTGTTTATAATATTATTATTTGATTTATAAAATATTTTATTTTTTTATTTTTTAACTGAGTTGGTGTCACTTTACATAGCTTCATTAATAGTATGGACTTTAAAAATGAAAAAAATAAGTATGTAATTTGTTAAATAAAAATGAAAATTTTTTGAAATTTATTATCTTGTCTTAGTATAAAAGTAGTAAGTGCTCTTCATATTATTATTGTTTTAATTAAATTTTTAATATGAGATTCAAGAAAACTTTTAATATTAGTATAGATATATTACTAAAATTTGACATGCTTACATTGGTGAAAAATATTGTATTTTTAAAATAAATAATATATAAAAGTTGGTGGGCAGTTTTTTTTTTTTTTTGCAATCAATATAGAGTGTTTTAAGAAAAATGTATTTCTAAAAAGGAAAAAAATAAATTATTTAAATTAAAAATGGGGTATTTTTTAAAAGAGATTAGTAGTTTTTTTATGTTTTTTTTATAAAAAATTAAAAGATATAAATAATTTTATTTTTAAGTAAATTTTCTAATTAAATTATTATCAATTAATTCATGGAACTAATTCAAATAGCAATTTGTAAAATATTAGTAACACCAAACTTAATTAATCATTTTATAATTAACTAAAATTTGGCATGCCCACAATGAAGGTAGATATTAAAAACATAGAGACTCCATTTAAATCGTTTTTAGGGTAAAAATTAAAAGTTTTAATAACATTTTAAATAATAAAAATATAAAAAAATATAGATTTATATTTATATTATATTGTTATTGTTATTGTTATTTTCAGCTTTAGTTTTTTTTTTTTTTCAGTTTTTTTACTAAATCAATGTCACTTGATTTCTTGCAACTTGTCAAAAAATTTTAATAATAAGATATAGAAATATAAAAATAAATATAGATAAAGTGTCCTTTTTATTGACATTGATAATATTTTCTTCTAATTTAAAATATATTTGACCTTGCTTCTTTGATTATAATATGTCTGTTTTTAAATATTGTCACTTGTCACCTAGAGCTACATTTATATTGGTGAAAAGGGCATGGATCATGCATGAATTCATAGAAAAATACATAGGGGAAGTTGTTAACAAGGAAACAAGGTAATGCTGTAATTTTCATTTAATTATGATATATAATAGTATAGGCGATAGTAAGTTACCAAGAATCTGTTTGACTTCGAAGCAATAGAGAGATTTCAGAGGAATCTGTTTGACTTTTTCAGATAAAAGCTGCCAAAATATCAGATAAAAACTAAAACTACTACTCATCACCATCATCATCAGTTCCTTGTCTTCTTGAATTATCTGCAGTACTCCCCTTTTATGTGTTATTCGATTCTATTTCTAATTATGTAAGCTGATTGAAAAGGAAAGAAGCAACGGGAACTAAGTGGTATTGTTTTTGGTTTTAAGGATAATTGTAATTACCAATTAGAGATGAAGTTCTGCAGGAAATATCAAGAGTACATGCGAGGACAAGAGAAGAAAACACCTGGGATTGCTTTCGAAAAGCTTAAGAAAATATTGAAGAAGTGTAGGAGGGATTTTCAATCCAAGAAAGACGTTCAAGGAGCTCTTGACATCCAAACTTGTCCTCACCTTTGCCCGGCTATATGATATATACGTCCAAACCTAAGATTGTTTTTGAAACATATCTAGTTTTCGCTTTCGATGATTTTTCTGGTTAATTAAACATTTCCTTTCTGTTTTCCGGGTTCTACTTTCTTTTTTTTTTTCTTTTCTTAATTGTTAGGTTTTACAATATTCCAGGAGGAGGTAATGGTAGCCGGCCTTAGTTTCTTATATTTTGATCTTTAAAAAGTACATATTTGCATGTCTTATTCTGGAACTACTATACTGCCGCGAGTAACAGCTGAGCCACCCATGATTTAAGCAAAATTTAAAATGATATATCCTTTAGAGTGGATGCAGCCTTGACAACGTCACCTTAGCTGTCATGCTATATTTGGAGTTATGGTGGTAAATGATTTATGAGAGAAAATAAACGGACTCCATGTTAGAAGGCACTAGACTCGATGATGATTATCATCAATTTAATCGTCTCAGCCATTTCATCTTGTGATCAAACCAGGGATGATATTATTATGTCATGACATGTAATGTCATCTTTATCTTTTATCTGTTCATATTTTCATCTTTTCATATTCCCTGCTTGATCTGATTTGGAGAATACTTCTTTGTTAAATTGGCGATTTCCACAAGGAAAATAAAAATACAAAGAAGGCTTTTAGTAGGCCAGCAGAAGCAATTAACTTGTGGTCTATCTTATATATCTATAATCTAATTTTGAACAAATATAAGTTGTTCTTTATGCTTGTCTATTGGGCAGGTTCTTGACTTTATTTTAACGGTTTGGTCTCATCTGTAGACACTTTATGATTCACCTCCCCTTCTAATGGAAATTATTTTCCAGTGTGCGATGAGACCTTCTTCCCTTCCCTTTTCAAGGAAATGTCTGATGTAGTAAACTGCTTCAATGAGCGTGCACAGAAATTGCTTGACCTACACCTGGCTTCTGGCTTCAGAAAGTACTTCATTTGGTTCAAAGCCAAGCTTGAAGGAAGCCTTGTTGCCTTGATTCAAGAAGGGGAGGACCTGGTTAACTATGCAGTGATTAGTGCTATTGCAATTAGGAAAATACTGAAGAAATATGATAAGGTATGATTATTTCATGGCAGTGAATGCATACTTTTATGGTAATCTGGTGTTGTGGAAAAGATTCTGTTTTTATTCTGCTTTATGTTTATTTGGTTTCCAATGGAATTCAGGTTCATTACTCCAAACAAGGGCAAGCCTTCAGGTCACAAGCACAAAAGTATGCACATGGAAATCCTTCAATCACCATGGTCATGTGAGCTCATGGCTTTCCAAATAAATTTGAGGGAAACAAAGGTCAAGTCAGGGAACATCCCTCCATTGTTTGAGGGCTGCTACCTTGCATTCAATGATGGCAAATCATTCCTGTCTTGTAAACTCTTTGATTCTGTCAAGCTTGATATTGACTTGACTTGCTCTATATGTTTGGTAAGCAGCAAGATTTCAACTTCGTTGTACCATCCATATGTTAATCACAAAAGCAATTTGCTCTCGAGCAAAGTGTATTAAAGCACATCCGAAGAAATTACAAAAGCAAGTTTAGAATATGATTCTACAGTTTTGAAAGTGAAAGACCTAGAAAATGTTCATTACTTTATCTAGAAGAAAATGAAATGTACAGAAATTTTTATCATAAAATAAAATTGCTAAACTTTATTTGCTGCTAATTGCTCTTTTCGCTGGTATGAAACATTTCATTTTCATCCTCACTGTAACAGGATACAGTATTTGATCCAGTATCCCTCGCTTGTGGCCATATATTCTGCTACATTTGTGCTTGTTCAGCTACATCACTGACCATTGTTGAAAGTTTAAAAGCAGCAGAGCGAAAGGAAAAGTTTCCTTTATGTTGAGAGGTGAGTGTCTATATGTCCCATAATTAACTTCCATTCTGTTTTTCCTTCTGTAATCGGATACAATGCTAGAACAGCTAGCATCAATCAAGAATGAATCAGAATCTTTTTAGCAGTATCTGAAAATGATTTAAACACACTTTAAGCAAAGTTTTCTGTATCATAGAATTGTGATTATGCAGTCTATAGTAAGTGAACCAATAAGGAGATGAAAGAAAGATTGTCTACTTTTGCTTCTTTAATATTATACTATTTACAGATATAGTAAAAGAGTAGAATCAAACTTCTCCATTTTCGAATCCCTAGTTTCTTTAGCAAACTTGTAGAGTTGGCATATTGCAATACGAAGAGTGATCTCCTTTATGTTATTGTAGTTGCGGTGAAAATCTTTGTAACTTACTTTTCTTCTGACTTCAGGCGGGAGTTTATGAGGGTGCTGACATTTGAATGAACTTAGTCCATTATTAAGGAGAAGGTACGATCTTATAGTTGAACCATTGACCCCCTGTTTCATTTTTTTTTTCTTTCAAGCATATTTGTCTGTCGGAGTTGACAGTGATAAATGAATGAATATGTATCGATATTTCTTTTTCCTTGCTAGGATCATGCATTTTTTGAACAGCTGTCCTGAATACTGGGAGCAGCGACTTCGACAGAAAGAGTGGAGAGAATTCGGCAGGCAAAGGAACACTGGGAATCTTAGTATCGGGCATTCTTTGGATTCTGATTATCAGTCCTTTCCTTTCCCCAGTAAATCCTTTTTATCTTTTTTGTTCTTACAGCTTTCGATTTCCTATCCTAATGTAAATCGTCTTCGATAGCATTTACTACCCGCTCGCTACTTCCAAAAAACGAAAAAAATTTCTTGACATGGGCTACAATCTTGGAGATAGCATGAGTCTGTTGATTGTTACCCCTAGGGATTTAACATGCTCACCACTTTCAGGGGGCTGCTTACCAGATAAAATGGATGTTCCTGGGATCATTTCAAATTCAAATCGGCAATTTTCTTCCGTTTATGTTATTTCTTATTTGCTCCAACACTCAATTTGCAGGTTCACCAATTTCATCTCAAGATGCATGTAAATCAGATAGAAATGCACTCAAAAAGTTAAGAGAAGCCCAAAGCAGGAAAAGTCAACAATGAACTCTTATAATGAAAATGAAAATGAACCATTTTTATTTCCTAGTCAAAATGATACTACGGTAGTAAATCCAAATTGAAAGCTGAGGACAGCTTATCCATATAACACTGCACTATAATAAAAAAGGGTAAAAATAATCATTTCTTTTAACAACTCTTACAAGCTCTAGAGTGCAGAGAGATTGGAATCCAACAACTTGAGAAATTCTCGGCTGGGTAATATCAAAGGATTTTTATCTCCCAATATATGGTATATCTCTCGCATAATTTCTCCAGAGTTGCAATTGAATGCTGCATCTTGTTTATTTTTGTATCCACGAACATTGCCTGTAAAATAAAGCATTAATTAGGAAAACTAACATCCTAGAAATTACTATCAAACCTCGGAAATACCAGAAAGAAATGCCAATCCAACCTGGTAGTTATCGCCATATTTTTCAATCAGCCGGCCAATATGAAGACGTTGCATTGTGGTCAGTGGCTGTAAATGTGTGCTTTTTCCATCTCTTCGCTTCTTCCCCAGCGCTGTTTTTAAGTCTATAAAGGCAGAGATTCAGCTTGTTAAAACAGAAAACAGGTAATGCAAAAAACTTCTGTTTGTCGCATTAGTCCTAAAATGATGATAAAAGTTTCCCAGAAAGTGAAATACCAAATTTTTACCAATATATTTCTATGAAGCAATTGAGAGAAACTTACAATTTCATAATAGCGTTGAATTTATAGGTTGACTTTTTTTTTTCTTTTTTTTCATCTAAAGGAACTGTTTTTTATTTCACCCAAACACTCTCAAACCTAAAGAGACCTCAAAATTGAAACTCAGAAAAAGTACAGAAGTGATAGGGTGCAAAACTAACCATCTTCTTCGAGATCGCTGCCGGAATCAGTGGGCTCAAATTCATCGGCGGGTTGATCAGAAGGCGGAGGATGAGGGACTAGGAGGGAATCGCTTTCCGCAATGTGAGAAGTACGAGAACGGACGCCGAGGAAGTTAGGGTTGGAAACAACACCGAAGGACTTCTAATTTTGAATGACGCTGGCTTTGTCGTTCCACATGGAGTAGGCATCGTCGACGTCGACGAGGGTGCGGAGCTTCGGAGGGAGAGTGAAGGATGGCTTAAAGACGTGAGGGTTTTCCACGGGAGACCCACTTTAACCTTTGCACGTGATTGCTTGTATTTCCTTCTCGACCTCCCCATTGGATTAGGCATTGCTGCTTTCTCAATTGTTCGCTGGGGTTTCTCAAAGGGTTTTGACTTCTAATTGTGTTTCATTCTCAACCTGTGCGGTGATGTTAAACGACGCCGATTCATGCTTGGCTTTCGGCAGAGTTTTGGTTTGGTCTCACGCCTCTCTCAAAAGGAGTTGGGCTTGTTAAAGTTGACAGGATAGAGGCCCTTAATTATAAAGTAGAAGTACTATAAAGTTAATTCTGACTACTAATTCCGTAAAACTATTGATATAATTGATTTGTAAATATATCTAACTACAAAGTTCATTTTTAAATGAAATGGGAAAAACAACCAAGCAAATACTCAAGGTTTTAGTTCGCTAATATTTTTATAAGGTCATATATTAATTCACCAACCAAAGATCAATAATCTAATATAGAGAAATCCATTAAAAAAAAAGAAAAGAAAGAAAAAGTTAGATACTAAACAATTACATGCTTATATCGCTAACCAAAGAGCTAGATTGCATCTTGCTAGATTTTGACTGTAAATAGAACATTTCTCCATATTGTAGCTGAAGGTATGCTTAGGTTGAATAGCAGCAGACAAGAGAAAGTAAAGCACTTAAGGTAGAGGGTTCATTTTAGTTTTGGTACATAAATAATAATATATTGTCCCCGGTGGGATTTGGCCACCGGTAATCTTGAGCATTAGTGGCCAGTCAACAGCACTCTTTGGTTATAGCCCAGAAGAGCGATTGGCGTATTCTTGAACCAGTGCTGCAAAAAGCGTTGGCCTTTCAAGCAAGCATGATGGTTTGTCAAATTCTTTTGCCCTTCCTGTGTTGTTCAAAAGAGAAAGAAAATTAGGTATGAAATTCATGAAAGAAGCAGTACCATGGATGCTTGCACTGAGGTTTGGGCATGGGGTCGTGGTAGTGAGCTGTTGGTGAAAAAAAGCTTAACCGAAAGAAGCACGAACCTGCATCAACGACTAAAACCCGATCACAGTCCATGACCGTGGGTATTCTATGAGCAATGCTGATAATTGTGCAGGCTGCAAAGTCTTCTCTGATGATCTTTTGGATTATGGCATCAGTTTGTGAATCAACAGATGCGGTTGCCTCGTCCATGAACAAAAGCCTCATATGCTTAAGCGTAACCCTCCCCAAACACAGAAGCTGCCTCTGCCCCACGCTCCAATTATCGCCGTTGTCAACCACTGATAAATCCAAAAGATTTTGGTAGTTCTCAGGCACTATTCCAGTGAATAGACTCGGATTAAGTCGAGAGTCACTTACCTAAAGAATCGAGTTTATCAGGCTTTGAAGCTATCACATCTTTAAGTTGGCAACGCTCAAGGCTCTGCAAGAATAATAAACTCGGAATAAAATCTATCCAAAAGAAAGAAGTGTTTGATGTTTGGCACCCATAAAACTAACCCCAAATGGCAGAAAATGGTTTATATTGTTGTTGGAATAAATATGTTTACCTTCCATATCTCTTCATCTGAAAAATGTCCTGTTGGATCAATGTTGCTTCTCACGGTTCCTTCAAAGAGGACAGGTTCTTGAGGGATGATCCCAAAGCGTGACCTAAGATCATGAAGTCCCAGCATGCAGATATCTATACCATCAATTATTATTTTCCCTCCTGTTGGCTCAACCAGTCTAAAGAGAACTTGGATTAAAGTTGACTTTCCACTCCCAGTCCGACCAACGACACCAATCTTTTCACCCCCGTTAATGCTCAGAGTAATACCTTTAAGTACAAGAGGTGCGTTTGGACGGTATCGAACCTGTCAGCCAAGATCGAAATATTAGCAGTAGTAAAAGGACTGAATAAGCAGGTCTTCCGCAACATGCTTAAGGGTAATGTATATTTAATCAACTCCAGCAAAGGAGGCAATTTGTAAGAAGTTAGAAGGCAGAATAGTCTAAGAGGCAGTTACCTGCAGGTTTTTGAGCTCAACATTGCCCTGGTAAGGCCAATTTGGAGGGGGAAGACGGTCTTCAATATGCCATGCTGCTTCTGGCTGAATACTTGAGAATTGCTTTATTCTTTCAACAGAAACCATCTTATTTTCCACAAAGCAGCTCAAATATATGGCAAAGAACAACACACCGTTGAGGGACAACCCATATGAAAGAGATAACCCGACATTTTCTGCATCGTGCAAAAATAAGTCAACTTGTATTCTAGATTCCACCGGGCTAATGAACCATGTATTACACATGACAATATTAATTTTACAAATATAATTAAACAATATAAAATATCATCTTACAATAAACGGTTTAAATTATCCCCTCATTAATGTGTATGATCAAAATTACAATCTTTTGGCTGCTTTCGGCTGACCCAGGCACACAATATCATCAAACGACCCAAAAGATTTGTCCTATATAAGTGGTATGACAGTGTGCGTTCAGCTGCTACGATACAGAATTGTATCAGGAGCATGACATATATTCAAATGATCAAATGCTTTGTGTTTTCACATGGAAATCGTTAAGAGATGTGGTCAGTGGAGCAAACAATTCAGCATGTAATTTACCTGGCCTGACGATGCTGCTAGGTAACAAGATCATAAACATGGTAGAAAGGCAGAGGACTAGACTCCCAATAAGTTCCAAACGGAAGCCCAACCACTCATTGGATCCATTATTGTGGAAATCCATGCGTAAACTGGAATTAACTCTGTCAACATTTTCCTGACAAAAACTATCCTCCTTTCTGAATGCGCGGATTGTCATCACTCCAGAGATGCTTTCCGAGAAGTGATGAATGACGGGAGCTTTAGTAATTGAGTCAAGGCGAGTTAATTCACGAGATGATGAAAGGAAATATCCCTGCAATTCAAGAGAAATGAATATCATCAAATGGGCCTTCTGTAATCTCTCTTGTGATGCAAAAATCTGGTTTTTAACCCATTAAAAGTTCCACTATGACATAAGCAGATAATCGAACTGCTGTTCATATATCAAGAAAGAAATTATGCAGAAGTTTAAGAATTAAAATATTTTGGTGAATGAAAAAGAAATCTTTAAATCCGCAACAGGTGCTTTCATAATGCTTACTACATGATCTGTAGTATAAGATCTTAGACTGTAATAAACAAAGTGACAAATGCCAAAAAGTAAATTGAAATGCAAGACCCATACCCGATACCAGTAATTCAGCCAACCAAGAGGAATTATCAAGAATATTGTGGGCCAAGCGTATTGGCATGTGATTATGAAGATACTGAGCAGTGTAATGTACATAGCAATGGTAATCCCCATGACGAATGGGACGAATATATCAACGTTGGCCTGATCAGTTGATACCTGTTGATTATTAAAAAGAAAAAAAAAAAGGTATCTGTCAGCCCTAAGATCTGGTATGTTGTGAAGACAAAGTGCCAAAATTCAGTCTTCGAAACCTTACCCGACTTAAAATTCTTCCTGAAGGTGTGGTGTCGAAAAAGGACATAGGGGCATGCAAGACGCTTTGAAGAATTTGCCTAAAGAAGATTTGGGCCGTTTTGAGTCCCACAAGTGTAACGAAAAAGGATCTGAACACTATCAACACAACAGACATAGCTGCTATGATGGCATAAACGGAGATAAATACGGAAGGGTTGAATGAAAGAGCACGTTCGGTTGAAGTTTCGTATGACAGCCAATAATCACCAGCCATTAGAGAAGCTTGCCATGACAGAGATAATAACAAAACTGCGGCCACACCCCACCAGCCAAAAGCCTCGGTACAGTACATTTTGTACACATGCAAGCTAACTTTACCAGTTTCCCTCTCTTCATCTTTGATTAGCCTAGAATCCCCTTTATAAGATTTTGGGTTGTCCTCAGACTTATTCTCGCCATATGCTTCCCCAAGGTTGGAAACACCGTGAGGAGATTTAGATGTTTTGGGCGAATTTTCACCGGGCATGCTGTTGCCTGCTTCTACAAGTTCCATAGCCGTTTCATGCGCAATTACCAGAGTTCCAAAATCCCCGCCAGAGTCTAGTAGATTATTATACTTCCCTGACTGTACTATCATCCCATCTCGCATCACCTGGAATTTACACATGAAATTTTTATAAACATAAATAGTAATACTCTTACGTGAATGCATGCATATGCTGCCCTGTGTCTTTTCAAGGAAACAGATATGATGCCTATCCTACTTACCAAGATAAGATCAACATTATGCAAGAAGTCCACTTGATGGGTTACAAGCAAAATAGTCTTGTCTTTGAGAGCTCCTCTCACACATTCCTGCGGATAAAGCAGACAAAATAAACAGCAAGGTTTCATAAGCAACTACCTGCTTTTCACACTAAAATACTCGTACTGACATGTATATTTTCAAGAACTTATATACCTATCTCCAATTTATTTTATCAGATTATAACTTTCAGCTAAACTAGTTATAAAATCAAGGGTGGATCATTTCTTTTCAACAACTGCAAAGCTCAGGTAATGAATCGGATAACCTTAAATATGTCTGTCCCTGTATGAGCATCAACAGCACTAAAGACATCATCAAGAAGGTAGATGTCACAATCCTGGTAAACAGCTCTTGCTAGCTGTATTCGTTGCTTCTGGCCACCGCTGAGGTTAATTCCACGTTCTCCGATTTCGGTTTGATCACCAAACTCCATCATTTCCAAGTCTTTCTCCAAACAACAAACCCTTATAACTTCCCTATATTTCTCCCCATTCATCGGCAAACCAAATAGGATGTTCTCTTGAATTGTCCCATTCTGAATCCAAGATGTTTGAGCTACATATGCAGTTGAACCACAAAGCTTAACCTGTCATGGAAACAGCAAGAACTGTATTTAACAATCATTTGTTATTCTGTTGCACTGTTATGCTGATGTTATTGCATCTTAAACGATCAAGAACCGAGTGAAACTTGACTTGAGATATATATCCAACCATCACAAACACCACAAGGAAAGATGAAGAGGTCCCTTAATATTTCCAAGATGAATACCAGAGGAAACTTTGAAACAAAATGGGAACAATAAATAAATCCACCAAGTCCCATATTAGAACTAATCTTGGTCTAGAAGAAACTTCGTGTGCAAATTATCTATCATGAAATAAAATATTCACAATTGCATATTACGTTGCTCAGACTTTTCAATTTTTTTTGTTAAGTACTCGCGCTGTGTGGGTCATGGCGGACACATCTTTGGACATTAGTGTAGGAATATGACTCTTCTAAGACTCTCCAAAAACATGAAAAAATTTTAGAAAAATCGATCATATCCGTGTTGGACATATACCCACACCTAAGTTTGTGTAACTTACATTGCATTTATCAATGAATTGGGGAAAGATAAACATAATTTGAGACTTCGAACCTTTCCTGATATTTTGTGCATCTCACCAAGAACCGAGGCCAGGAGAGAAGACTTTCCAGATCCCACAGTCCCTACTATAGCGGTAAGCTCCCCTTTTTTGGCCTCTAAATTTATATTTTTAAGAATCTCCTCCCCGTTTTCATCATCCCAACTAAACACCCCATCTTTAACTTCCACAGCAATTCTACCATCACAATCTTCGTGTCTCTCCACTGATGAATCTACCAATTCCTTGCTCATCATATAAACATCCAATCTTTCCAATGAAATTATTGCTTGTGAAAGTGAGATCATGGACTGCGGGAAGGCCCTGATGGGCTCCTGCAAAATCTTGAAGATTGTTGTTGTCGTGAACACTACCCCTGCATCAAGCCTCACTCCTAATAAAAGTGCGGTCCCAAATGTAAGGGTTGATATCAGTAATGGTGTTGACCACATTACTATGATATTTCCGGACATTGAATACAAGAATTTGCTAAGCCATCCGAACTCCGTTTCACGGATAGATTGGATCCTTTTGTTGAAATGTTCTTCCCAGGCCTGGAACTTGATAACCCGCATGTAATTAAGCATCTCATTGGTTGCCTTCATTCTCATGTCACGACTCTTCATCACATTAAAATGAAATCGGTTGTTCCTTCTGGTTCCCATTACCACGAAGGCAACAACACCGAGAATTCCAAGCACCGCCGTGACCATTGCAGCGCCAAGGTACCTGTACAAGAGCACCAAGGCGACAGCAACTTGCAAAGGAGTCAACCAAACAGAATGGAGCTGTAACATCATATCAGAGAGCTGTTGGGCATCAACAGCCATGTAATTCACAATCTGTCCAACCCCATGAGCCTGACGAGCAGAGCAGGTTAACCTTAACCCTTTCTTGTATAAAGTAGTGATAAGAGCGCAGCGAATTAGCATTCCAAGTTTCTGAGAGTCGAAGTTAAATTGGTGAGTGCTCAACACTTCGACAAACTTAGAAGCAAGAAGAATCAATATAAGGTAATATCCTTCATAAGGAGAGCTTCTTTTTCCAGCAGTGTAATCAACGAAACTTTGGATCAGAACAGGCCCGACATACATAACGCAAAGCCGCACGATTGCAAGGAATGCAGTGAAGGCAACTTCCTTCCAAAAGCACCGTAGCAAAGTAGTTCGAACAGGGTGCTTCGATTTTTCTTCCGGTTTAGGCCAATTCACTTCAAAGAGCTTTGACATTTTCTCAGCCCGATGTTCTGGTGACAAAGTTGGAACTTCATCCATTTTGAGAGGCGATTTGTAGCCTTTTCTCAAGAGGGGATTCATCCAGAGCCAAAAGGCCTTTGATACTAAAGAAGCTGACGCAAACCCACTCACGTTGGGGTCGCTCAAAAGCGGTTCATACAACTTGGCTTGTTCTTCAACCATCGCTAGTTCGGGTTCTCTGGTCACTGCTACACCAGTTGAACCTCTAATGGCGACAAGAAGAAGAACAATTGATAATGGAAAAGATACAAAGGAAACTATATCATCCAACCTCAAATTCTGATCCTGATTTGTTTCAACAGACACCATACGAATGATCCCAGACACAGTGAACAGGGAGATGATGATAAAATTCGCAATCCAATAAACTCGGAGCGAGAGAGGGTGGTTAACAGCCTCAAATCTCTTCTCGTGGATGATTAAGATTGCAATCACAGCATGAGTTATGGCTTGAACTAACCAAAATATTCCATCAAACTGTTTCCATGTCTTCTGGCTACTTCTAGTAAATGCAAGAATGCATATAATAGTGTAACAAAAGGCCAAGACAGCCGTTACGATCAAAGAGAGTTTGAACCATATGGTAGTCCTGGGAAGGGCCCTATTGATTCTTATGAGAGGCTTGCTGATGTCAGAGCTGCCATGGCTGTCGACTGAGAATCGAGAATAGAGCTTGTGAACCGCAAAGCATAGGAGGGTGAGCAAGAACAAGAGATCAATGGCAGAGAAGAGAGCCCTCTGGGAACATGCAGAGAGGAAAATGAATCTCATCCATTGGAATATAATAGGAATAGATGTCTCCTTGGAGGAATCAATCGCAGAGCTTGAACATGAAAGAGAAGTAATCCAAGAAGCGGAAGACATATTTACCCAGAACCTAACGTGAAATTATACAAAAATGTCCCTCTTTTAGAGCTTGATAATTCCTATATATTTCCTTTCATTACCTGTAAAAGTATACCTACATATCAATAATTATATACAAGAATATGATCCAAAAGGGAAAAAAATAAATAAATAAACAAGGAAGCAGTGGAAAGTTCAAAAACGAAAAGGTTATGAACGCTGATCACAAAAGTTCAAGAAAAAGGCAAAATCATGTTTTCCCCAAAGGAACTTCCCAGAAGAATGAAACAAAACATAAAATCAACTCACTGGAGAAAGAGCTCAAAAGCTTTTAAGCATGTTCACAACCAACTTTCACGTGAAACCAAGAGCAAAAAAAAAAAACTGCAGAAGTCAAAGCTGGGTGCAAGAGTGACAGTGGTCTATGGCACTGTGCTACTATCTGAAAACAAAGGAACAAATCGTCAGAGCTCTTAAGGCCGACGAGAGATTCTGAAACTTTTGGAGCCGCTATCGTCAACAAAAATAAAATTTTGACTAGAAAATATCACATTTCCCATGCTTTGGCAACAAAGTAACAGTTGAAATAACTAAATAAAAATAAATAAATAAATAAAGTAACATTTGAATTTGACATATTATAATAAATGATTGCCTCGTGTTTATAACAATTTGCATTAAATATGATTCTATGAAAAAGTATTCCAAATTGGAAATTAATCATTTCATTAAAAAAATGAGGGAAAAAATAGTAAAAGTCTTATTAAAATAAATAGGACAACCAACGTTGTGAAGCTGGAGGGAAACGCCATTAAAAGCAAAGAAAAGCGATTGAACTTTTACGAAAAAAAAAAATGTAGAAAACAATCAAAATCACACAAAAATGAACCATGCAAAATGACGAAAAGAAGCCATAGAACCAACCTCAAAAAAGAAGAGCCGACGTGAACATTGCTGCGATCTCCATAGTCCAAAGACGTCAGAGAATTAGCACGTCGACAGAGGAAACCGAAAAAACAAGATGGAAAGCCTTCTGCCGTTTGAAAGCCATTCCCACACGCTTCAAAGACCCAACAAAATTCTGGGACCAGAAGCCAGAATAGAAAACCTTTGCAGATAAGAAAAATGTTATTTATATAAATACATGAGAAAAGAGCAAATATTTTGCTGTTCTACTCTGGCATTTGGTTTGACAATTAACATCCAATTTAAAGTTTATTTTTTAATTTTTTTTTCTGGACAAAAATCAACGTTAGCCTTCCCACGTAAAGATAGGGTAATCTCCGTCGGCTGTTGACAGGTTGTGAACTTTCGTTTATGATTTTTTTTCTTACTTGGTTTTATGGCTTTTGTCTGCATATTAATTATTAAACTGGAATTCCAGTTTCCCGCTCCCATGTGCGTCACTGTTCGTGGGATCACTTTCCAGATGACAAAGAATATTCACCTCAAAATTTTTTATTATATTTATGCGATAATAATAAAAAATTACATTAAAGTCCTATCGCTAATCAGTAATTTTGATAACGTATTATCAATGTAATTATATTAAAATTAATCACTTATAATTTAAAATCATAAAGATTTATCTGGCAGATCTTGCTTGATTTTCGAAAATGATGGAGTAATATTACAATATAAATTTTTTAATAATTATAATGTACTATTTGAAATTATTATGTATCATAATGTTTTCATTTAATATTAAAAACAATAAAAATTATCAATTAATGCCTTAATATAAGGATATTATTAAAATATGCTATCTATACTATAAACAATATAGCTTAGTGAATAGATATCACAAGTTAAATGCATCAATTAAACTTAGAGTTAAGTTATTTGTTTAAGTTTGAATGTTTACTCGATATTTACAGATAAAAATATTAAATTCAAAAAATAAACTTAATCAAAAATATTAAATCTGATTAAAAAATTAAATTAACCTTAACTTCAAAATTTAAACTTAATCTAATTCAATCTATTTTATTATTATATAATATATATTAATTTTATATTTTTATTAAGAGATACACCGGCTCCGGGAGATTCTATTATCACATAGGGATTTTATTGAAAAAGCTCTAATTTTGGTACGGGAGTGTGATGCTGAAAAGGCAAATTTTGGGTGAATGGAGGACTATGTGGAGTCGGCAAAGCAGCTGCCACAGCAAAGAAACTGATATCGAAAGGAGTTGGGGGCGAAAGACTTCTGATCTATAGCCTGATCGACTGAATGAACTTGTCATCAAAGGCTAAAGGACAACAAAAAGAAATTGAGCTAATGATCAAAAGACTAGCCTTCATACAAACCATTCATTCCATGCATCATATTGGAAAGAGAAGGACCTTTCTTTCTAAGGGCGAAAAGGGATGCCCAAGGGAAGAAGGGGATTTTATC
>JAQSVH010000003.1:8169264-8180343 GCA_029448705.1 Adansonia digitata
GTCAACTGTCCCTTGCAAAACAATTCAGGCCTTTGAAGGGGAAGCATCACCAATTCCTTCAAGGTGTCTTTGACATTTTCAAGGGCTCCAATATCGTCAAAACTAACACCAATATCACTAGGGGGAATAACATCAGCAAGAAGTTTCTTTTCAAATTCATTCTCAGTAACCACATCCTGGAAATAAGAAAACTCAAAATGTAATTCAACAGCATACCAACCTTCTAACCTGATAGATTACTGATGACTGTATCAGAGGCAATACTACACAGAATCGAAGAGAAAGAAGACAACTGTACCTTAAGTGATTTCTTCAAGCTTTTGCTTTCGCTTTGAATGCCTTGTAAAATGTTCAGCCCATATTTGATGCTGCAACAGAAAATTCACAATAAAGTTAGCACAAAATAAAATGGAGACATTTTCGTTCATATAATTCTAGCTTATCCTTTAATATTTCACAGATCTAGGTTCCAATAAACAAAGGGAACATAAAACCTTTCCGATGAAACTACAAGTTTAGCATCTTTCACCAAAGCTTCTGAAGAATGCATGATGTGGTAACTTAGTGCCCAGCCAACCACCTTCTCCACACCTACAATAATAGATGGTAACAAATCAGTAATTTAAAGTAAAAAATGAACAAAATTTTAGTACTACCTTCTTTCCAAAAGTATAAGCTTGTTTTTTGGACTTGAGGAAAGTGCCTTATTTATTTGACAAACGTTAAAAAATGATCAATTAAATTTACAAAAATAAAAAATGGTCCTGAAAATCTTTCACACACACACACACACACACACACTCGCGCGCACATTGGTAAAAATGTTAAAAATTAAGAAAAAGGAATATAAACTTGGTGCGGAGTTCGCATATAGTAAGAAGCTCAAGGATACTCACTCTCATTTGTAAGCATTTGATCTTTAATGCAAAGCGTTTCAAGACCAGGGCAATCCAAATCATTTCGATTGAGAACCTGGTAACATAAAACTGTTATGAGAATCTCCAAATAGATTCTTGTACCTCAAATTTTTGAATAAATGAAATGTTTATTAATTTCTAAATATACCAAGGACACAAAAGGCAACTTCTATCTATTTGGGATAGGAAGTGTTGGGGGAAGGGGAGATGTGTTTTTATTACAACCTTCTTCAGCTTTCTTGCAGTTTCTCATCACGAGGTTAATTATCCTATGCTTACAAGAAGGTTTTAGCAAGTTAAGGAAAGTAAGCCACTTTCAGACAATGTACTATATAGTCAGAAGCACCAACTGGCATGCAGAAACAGAAAGTGCAAAACTGGAAAAATGAAGCAAGATTATAGCAATACTCACTGAGCGAATGCTAACAATGTTTGACTGTGCTTTAAGAGTTTCAATGTCGCGCTCCAATTGCTGCTTCCAGTCCAAAAGTAAAGCTTCATCCTGACATTACTCAGGAATATTAAATTAAATATTTAACTGTGCATAACAGGATAACTGACGCAGAAACTGACATGAACATACCTGAGGCAATTGGATTGTCACTTTGTTAGGGAAAAGCCGAGTAACTTGTTTCATGGTTTTAGGTGTTTCTTTGCTCCTGTCATGAAGTCTACCAAAATTATCCTGCATAAGGAATGATACTAGTATTAGGCGTGTTATCTGCATGAGAAAGTGAAGAGGCAAATTCTAGAATACAATGCACCAAGGAAGTTATGGCAACACATATGAGCACACTCTCTAGGAACAGAATGACTCAAGTAATAAAACTAGAAACAGTACCCATTAAAATGGTGTGTGCATTAAGTCAGGGTCATATGTAAAACTTTTAACTATAGTAGTTATGCCATACTTTGAGAAAATTTCAGAGCATTCAAATTCAAAGTATAAACATTGAAATATTAGCATATAGTCAGACATGGTACTTCCAAAGGTTAACACAACTAGAGAGTTAATAAACACCAAGACAGTCAGGCTTATAAATAAATTTAGAGAGTAGTAGCATAAAACTTGGAGCACTGTAAAAAAATCCAACATCCTTGAAGTAAAAGAAAAGTCAGGTAAAAGAAGGATGCCGCTGCTTGACATACTGGAAAAGCAAGATCAAGTAAAGCAGTCTGGTTGGCTCCAAACTTTGTGAATAGGAGGCTGCCAGGATAAGACTGCAGAACACAAAATTGCAAACAACACACAGTTAAAAAAAAACTTAATACAGCATCGAAGAAAAACATGGAGCTGAAAAAAAATAGGTTTCTTACTTTTTCCTTGCGATTATCCATTTGGGTATGAGAACCAATTACTACAAAATTAGCAGGAAAATTCTCAACCTTACTCTTCAAGGAAGTATACACATCAGTATTTCCGGCCATAGACTTCTCTATGTCTTTCACAAACAATATCAACGGACTACTTTTGCTTTCATTCAATGCGACCTATACAAGTGAGACAATTCAGAGCTAAATGCGTATAGATGTGAACACTGTAAAGCAATAGCTCAAGCATTAATCAATGACACATACCTCAAAAAGTTCATTAACAGCCAGCTTGTCAACATCATCACCTCCAGAACTATCCAAACGAAGTGAGCTAGCTATACAGTGAAAACATATCATGCAAAATTGGATAAAGTCCACTACGCACTATAAAGATGCTTAAAATTAATGCAAGAAAATGGATTTAAATGGTCACCAGCACAAAAGAAACCATGATCTTCTTCACAAAGCCCACCAAGGTCGTTTCCCTCAGGAATAAATTTGTCAAATCTGACCCCAATCTTTGAGGAACCATTTTCTTCGAAAGCAAGAAGTACTTTTCCCCGAAAACCAATTGTTGGTCCCCTACACAAAGAACATAAAAATTACTAAAACTTTGTACAAAAACGTAATCATTTTATCCCTAGAAAAAAATTACATTTTCTAACTATCATGTCAACACTAGCAGCAAACTTTTAAAATCAAATACAAACATCTCAGATGACCATCTATGGTATCAAGGACGGCAGTGAAATTCTGAATCATATGCTAGCAAGGACAGCACCAAAATAAGATAAACTCCAAATTTAATTCACAGAAAAGATGTTCTTGCTATTAAAGAGAAAAAAGCCGTATGGCTAAGCTGAATTGTATAATATAAGAAAATACCTTAAGGCAGGTTGTAGAGATGAAAGTCCAGAAGGTGAAGTGGCACCTACAAACTTAACCCTATCACCTGAAAAGTTTTAAATTAATTATTCAGTTAGAATTTGATGATCTCCCATCAACAAATTAACTGTTCAAAAAGCAAAGGCCAACTCTCCTATCTCAAGGAAATGAATACCTTTCTTAAATGTATAGTTTTTAGATGTTGCAGTAGATACTTCCTGTTTTGGCCAAGCTTGGGAGCTCAGTGAAGAACCACCTGTTATACCAGCTTCGACACTAGAAAGTGGTTTTTTCTGCTGCAAAGCAGCAGCCTGTGCAGCTCTTTTGGCATATAGATATGCCCTTTCAGCCCTTGAAGGTTCTTTCACGGCATCAGCTTCTTTTGATGTTGATCCCTAGATATATTGGGAAGAAAGTGAGAGGAGATAAGATGCGACGAAAATGTTCACACATTCAGAAATACAAAACAGGACAGAATTTGTGCAACCACAAGTCAACAAGACTTGAACACATATCTAGCATAAGAAAATATTTAAACACAATTTTCTTAAGGAACTTCCTACCAGAGTTTGGCACATTTTTGTCCTCAAATTCAAAGAAACTTTAGTCATTTACATGTTTGGTAAGGCAAAGTAAAAATGTACGACAATAACAAAAATTATAGACTCAATATATTTCCACTAATCCCATAGACAGCTGAAAAATAACCATCCAGACAAATTTTCAAAGGAATAATATGGATAAAATGAAGTAGGAAACATGCAAACTGCAACTTCAACCAATCTTGCTTTCATAACATGCTATTGGCAAAGAATCAAAACAAGTTTAGGACTGAAAGAGGCATACTCCAGGCAACAGAAGAGAATCAACAATTAGCAGTCTAGCACCAAAATGTTTTGCCAGTGCTTTTGCCAAAGTCTCCTGATATATTTCTGAACCTATACATATCAAAGGGAATTAAAACTCTCATCAGCATCTATAAAGAGCAAAGGACAAGAATTAAACATTGTTTACACAGCAAATTAACAGAAATGAGAAAGCAGCAGTCATACCTGAAGGACCAGATAACAATATACGAGGACTCATGGTAGGAAGATCTAAGGCATACTTCGCAAATTTATTACACTTCAAATGCACATAAGAAGAGGCTATCAAAACATTCTTTGTTGTATCGCTGTCAAAATGGAAATTTTCAAGTAAAATTAATCAAATTTCCCCAACGCTCCAAATCAGGTAAAAATAGGCAGTGAACTAGGTACAACAAAAACAGACACAAATATAATACTCGGTAGCACCAAAAAGAATTATATTCTCCGTCACTTCCAATATTGGGTGGTCAGCATTCATTGCATAAATAATGTACAGGCTTGCAAATATGTGAAAAAGTGGATAGGCAAAATAAGTAAAAGCAATAATGCAAATTAAGTTCCCAAGATATAGACATAAGTAATGATAAAATATACTTCTCAGGTCCTACAAAAAGGCGAAACCCTATTAAGAGGAGAAAGCACAAGATTTACCTCAAATAATATGGGAAATTTGCAAATGAGACATCAATATTGTCTGGATTGAGAATGCCTTCCAGTAAACTATCTTTAAATGCTTGCCGCTTAGTTGATATCAAAGCCGAAGGAGGTTCAATTTCCTTAAGCATCTCTCTAATTTCCCTTCGCTCGTCAAGAATTTTGGCAATGCTGCCACTAAAATCAAAGTCAGCAGAAGTTGTGCCAGCAAGAATACGCAATAATGGCCTTAAAGAGTACCCTGCCCCAGGGATCTTCATATTGTCAGCATCCATACTATCATCCAATCCAAGTCTGTCAAGATTAGAGTTCTCATTGACAGCATCAGGTGTAGGCGGAACCGTTTTGTCCCTTGGAGAAGCAGTTGCTGGATCAGTATTACTAGCACTGTCCTTCATGTCCACTTCCGGAACAGGGTCATCTGACAACTCACAACCAGAAGGTAAAGTGGACATCTCTGAATTTTCTTTAGTTGACAAAGAGGCCAACATTGTTGCCGCCCCAGCAACAGCCGATGGGTCCCCCGATCGTGCCCCTGTAATCCCTTTTATAGGGGCAGTCTGGGCTTCTAAAACGCTTAAAGAAGAAGGTATGCCTGGGGCAGCTAAGTTATCATTGATGAGCTGCTGAAAAATCTAAGTTTCCTTTAAGGAATTGAAAAAGTTCTAAGATGGAACAAATATCATAACAAAATCAAAGTAAATAAAGGAACATGCTGGAAGACAATCCTGCATAGATTCTCATTTGGAATGGCGAGAAATAAAATATTTGTGAAAAATAGAAAGGATACATAAGCATGATTTCCGGTACTAGAGAAAATCAATTCATCGCCTGCATTTAGAATTAAACTATTATTTTTACGGTAAATCTTCCCATTAACCTGGACAGAGCCTTTTCCTCCTATAATTTCTAGTAAGGCAATAGAAGTGTCATCATTCTACATTGGAAAAAAGAAAATCATCACTCTCATAAACACAAAAAATAAATAAAATCATGAGCAAACGGTTTGCAAAGATCCATACCTCTATGTGCTTCACTTTGCACAAAACAGTGCTAATATTGGGATCTTTAAGACTTAAATTACACTGACGGCTTTGGCCAACAGTGAACAGTGTGCCACACATGACCAAATGAGGATTCTGGAGATGAATCGAACATTGATAAGAATCAGAAGCACAGTAGTTTAGCAAGAAACAACCACAAAACAAAAAAACCTATATAAAGAGGCTGGATAGCTTGCTACTTGGCGGTACATCTTCCTTAAGGACGTACAGGATTGGCATCCAGGCATTACTGGAGCAGAAAGAGTAAAGATTACCTCCCCATGACCAACCAGCCAATGGATTTAACAATAAGCTGATGAGATTCACCTTTGGAAGATACCCAAAAGAAACCCTCCCCGAGATAGTCTACTGAACAGAGAAAATTTTTACTTAAATCTTTCTAGCTAGCAAAGAGAGGAAACAAATTACCTATTTCATCCATTCCATAGTTGAAAAGAAAATGACAAATAAAAGAGACTAGAACTCACGACGACAGCAGGCTAACTTACTGAGACAGCCTAAAAGCAGTTTTCCTTCCAATTTTCCAAGTGTAACAATGGAATCTTGCACATGAGGGATTCTGCCAACAAATGAATATGTACAAATCCAGTACAAATAAAAAAAATTTCTTCTGAAGAAATGTTTCTTAACCTAACAATAAAGGAACCTGCTCTAGAAAATTCCCATTTTTTCCTCAGAAGAAAAACTTCCACTGAATTAGAAAGACTAAATTAAGAGAATTTTCAATTGACTTAAGGGACCTATAGGGAAAAGAACTGCAAGGTTAGCCTGTCCGTTTTTGGAAACGAAGTATACCATTGCCAAAACAACAGCTTGTTTGGTAAAGCTTTCAGGACATCCAAAGTTAACATCTAAAAATTCTTAAAGTCAAACATGGCGTTTGCCATATAGACCAAGAAGGAGATACAATATGCCGTTCACCTAAATGATTTCAGATCTTTTCTCTAATGAAAAACTTCCAGTATATTTGAGTTTAAGTCTCTTACTTAAAATAGGATTTCATTTTGACCTATACGATTATTCCAAGATTCCACTCCATGACTGGAACTAAAGTAATCAAAAATTATGTAGTAAGATTTCATTGACATCCAACATTCAAAAGCACAACGTTTTAAAATCTGTCAGCCATTAAAAGTTCTTGGAACAAAAGCTTTTTTTTTCATTTCGTTTATTGGCTAAAAGACCAAGAATTACAACATGTATTTCTAATCTTACCCGATTAAACACAGAGATCATGAACCAAAAGCCTGCTTAATGCTTAAAAAAAAATGCAATTTCAAAAAAATTACCTGAAAGTACTGAGAAAAAATGATGCAATTTCAAAAAAAAAAAAAAACCTGAGAGTACTGAGAAAGAAGCTTTCCCCACGGGACTTTAGAGACTGATTTAGCAGGTCTCGTTGGCCTCTTCTTAACCCGAGTGGTAAACCCTGCATCAAGCGCCTTCACATTAGCATTCTCCGCATCCATAGTAGATTCACCTATTTAACCAAAAAACCCACATCAGAACCCCATATAAAAAACCCACACCAACCCGCAAAAAATTAAAACCCATAAACCAAAAGAGAAATCAATCGAGGATCACACCTAAGGATCGCGGAGACACCAAAGTACCGTTCTCCACATCAGCATCAGCAGACTTATTGGGGACAGATGCATCAACGGCCTTACCCGCATCAGCTACCCGGCGATCAGAAGACCGCAGCTCTGTTACCCATGAATCCGACCCGGATTCCTTAGGCGGGCCTAGGGCTTCGTTAAGAGGCCCAGACACCACAGCTTCATTGGTGGAGGACGATGCCGGCGCAGATGCCTAAAGGAAACAAAAATCAGTCTCAAATTCAAATCTAAAGAGGAAAAAAAACCAAAAAGAAAAAACTTAACATGCATGCAAATTAAAAACCCCTAAAGAAGAAAAAATAGGATTGTTCAAAAGGAAAAAAAATAAATAGGACCTTGGATCGTTTACTAGAAGCCGGGAGATATGTAGCGGGAGAGGAAAGGGGGCGTTTGGAAGAGGAAGAGCTCCGTCGCGTTTCAACCATGTTGTCGTTAAAGATTGAAAAGAAGGGGTTCGGGGGGTTTATTCCCTCTGGGTTTTCTCTGATCCGAAAAAAAGGAACGACCTTAGGGTCTTCGGAGGAATAAAAAGACGAAGAAAGAAAGAAAGAATCAGAAGCAAGAGAAAAAGTGGTGAATAATTACGGGGAGATCAGTTATCAAGGTTCCTGTGCCGTGTTTATTTATAAGTATTTTTTAATATAATATTAAATAAAATAAATTTTTTTTTAGAGGCGGTGTAGTGGGTTGTTGCTTGCCTCTAAGCGTTAAAAACATAAACCTTTGGGTAATAAATAATTAAATATCAAAGTTTAAGATTTGGAGACAGAATACATTATGATACATATATATATATATATATTTCCAAATCCATAAGTATTTACATATATATATATATATATAACTTACTTTTGATTTTTAATGTCGTAATATATCTCTACGACTTCTCCTCTTTGCCTGCGATGAAGACTTGAAGATTGGACTTGAAGCATTTGGTTTTAATATAAAAATATAAATATAAAAAATTATCCAATCTCAATCTGCGCAGTAAAACTTTTTTAACAAAATAGGAAAAAAAAAAAAACAATTGCAAACTGCATCGTTTTTACAACTTCATATTTCATTTGCAATACCTTGTTTTTATTTTATTTCTTTTATATTCTATGCTTGCATTATTTCATCTTGTTGCCTTCATTTAGAGATTTTTTTAAAAAATATTAAATTAAAATTATAAAAAATACAAATAATTATTGCATCTATTGTTAATTAAATTTTTAAATTTCACAAATAAAACTAATAGAATAACATAATATTTTTTATTAAAATACATATCTAAAACATAAGAATTTTGATAATTTTTTATTTAATTTCACTTATAAAATTTAAAATTTTAACTGTCACCATTAAAAGAATTCTTTTATATATATAAACAAAATGACAGCATTGTACAAAAATTATAAGATTTTAAATTGAATTGTGTTTTTACATATGGAAAAATAGCAACAATTTTGTAGTTCATAAAAGAAACCACTGGTAAAAATATCAGATGTGAGCTTAATGCTGATTCAATCATTTTATTAATTAAGTGAAAGTAGTAGTATTTTGTTTGGCGGCCAACTTTTTGGGGGTGGGGATGCAGAACAGAAATATCCAGCTATATATAAATATGATTTCATCATCATCCTATATATATATATATATGTAATGTGTAGATTAATTTAGAGATTATAGAAAGGGCAGGCGGCAGAGCTTCAAATTAGGTGGCCAGTCACTGGAAATTTAAAGCCTGAGTTATCCAAATTATATCCCAAATACAAAAACAAAGTCAATTTTCAAGTTGCGATAATAAGCTCTACAGTACTTCACACCTTGCCTGCCTCCAGAGGAAAGCTCGCCAACGTTTTATTTTCCGCTAACTAAACCTCGTGCGTGTGTGTGAATATTATACCTGCTCATGTGTCATGTCGGATCGGACTTGAACATAATATTAATATTAAATATATTTGTTTAAGTTTGATTTGATTCGAAATATGAATTTTAAATTTTATTTAAATCCGTTTATATTTATAAATAGATAATCTAAATTCGTTTAAGCCCGCACATATTATATTTTTTATAATTTATTTTTTAAAGAAATTTTTTTTAATTTAATATTTATTAATTTAATAATTTTCTTTTATTAAGTTTATAAATATAAATAATTTAACTTACTTTTTAAACTTTACATTATAATGTTATATATATTGTTTATATAACAAAAATTACATAATACATAAAATATAAAATAAATATATATAATGTAATAGTAAACTAGATCAGGTCGGGCCAGGCTCGAGTTTTGAAAGTTAACTCAAGATTCGATCTATTTTTAATCGGACCTAATTTTTTTTGTTCAAGCCCATTTTCGGGTCTAATATGTTTGTCCAAAACTCCCAAATATCGGACAGACCTTCGTGCTTGTATGGATAGCCTAACATTTGAGTAGGTCTAGTGCATATGCATATATGCCAAACTCCCAATTGGCATTTCTCGCTAATCATGCATAGGTCATTTGGCTATTTGATAATGTGCATATTATATATATATATATATATTGATAAAGATAATATGCATCATTAGTTTGCTCCGTATATAGATGGAAAATATGCACATATAATTGTTGTTAATTTTAGGTATATTAGTAAATAATAATAATAATAATAATAATAGGCAGTTGTGAAAGTTTAAACTCTTAACTAAACTTATTCATGAATACGGTCTGGTTCAAATTCTTTTCAAATCCTTTACTTAGATTTGGCTTAGTTTGTAAAGCTATTTTGTTTTTTAAAAAATATTTAAAAATTTTTATATTAATATTTTATATATTTTATAATTAAATTTAAATAAAATTTTTTTATTACTTCGTAAATATTGATTCAAACCGAATTAATTTAAATTATTAAATTTCATATTCAAACTCAATTTTGCTATGAATTGAATTTGTTAAATAAAAAATACTGCAGTCATTTAGACAAGTCTACTACCAACTTTGTGCAAGTTCTCGGAAGCTCATAATGAGTAGGCCTGTGTTCTGATCTGGCAGCCATGACTTAGTAGATGCTCCGCAATAAAGCAAAGTTATTCTATATATTTATTAACACAAACCAGCTTAATGTTTATATTTTAATAATTAGCGAACTCAACGCTAATTATTTATCACAAATATTTGTCATTTAACTTATTATTATAGATCGATGTCAGTCCAATAGGAACATTATAGATTTGGAAATTAGATAATTTAAGCTTATGTATAAATTTTTTGTGGTCAATATATAATTTTGGATTCAAAGGGGTGATCACATGAACCCTAGTAGAAAGTAAAGAAAAGGAGTAATCAGGAAAGGTTTGTCATGCATGGATTACTAAAGTTTTAATCATTTCCAATTTGAAAAAAAAAAAAATTATTAGTGGAAATTTAGTTAAAACAAAAAATTATTAAAAAATCAAATCTTGAATCAATTAGTTTTGATAATTACATAAATATAATATATATAAAATATTAAATGTATGATATCAAAATTTATAAAATATGAATTATTAATAAAAAAAATATTTTATAGTTGAAAAACTTCACAAAAAAGATTAAAAGGATCAGAAGGATGCCATCTATATTTTTTTAATTTCTTTAAATATAATTTAAGTGATGTTTGTCATCTTATTATCACAGCTTATGTTGTTTTTCAACTTTACTAATAATATACCAAACAATCATCTTTATTATAAAATCAAATTTTATATAATTATAAAATACTTAAAATATAATTATAATATAATAAAA
>JAQSVH010000003.1:8185078-8195385 GCA_029448705.1 Adansonia digitata
CGACATGGTGCAATTATTTTAGATTCAGACATTCACAGGGTCGTTGCCTGCTTGAACTAAGCAAAATATCAGAAAAAGTGCGACTTGTTTGTTCTCAGCTGGGGCAGTCTTTCACTTGCATTTGTCGAGCGGTGATATTGATAGAGGAAACTTTACAAACAGATAAACGGAGTGTCGATGACGGAGAGGAAGATTATAATTGACTTTGAAATATTGAGTACGGCAATGGGTGGTGGCTGGTATGGTGAAGTAAAACTAAATATTGTTGAGAAAAGAATCAAGAAGTAGAAAGATGTAAAAAGAATTTTGAAGTGTGAGTGGACTAAAAGTTTTCCAAAAAGTCCTTCGAAGAGTTGACAGAATCTCTATTTATAAGGTTCGAGAAAAGGAGTTTCAATGTTGTATTGATGGAATAAGAGTCACTTTTTATATAATTTAATAAGTATAATATATTGATGTGAAGTTATCAGTTGTTAAAATATTAATAGTGAAAGTTTATTGATAATAATGGGTAGTGAATAAAAGTTATCACTTGTTCTCAAAAAAAAGAAAAAACACTCATGTTTCAAGAAAAAATTGAGAGGAAATCTATTAACTACTTCCTTATTTGATCCACTAGGCTAAATTCTTCACAACATCTAATAGTGACACCAACCCAAAACCTTGACATATCTTAGGATTATTTTCACTTTTTTCTATTTCAATGTAGTAGTATTAGGTGAAACATTTTCCGTAAAACACTTTTTGGTGGAGTTATCTTTTTTATAAGAGTGTTCTTTCGTTAATAACTTGTTTCATGAGAATTCATGAATATGTTATTCTAAATGAGGCTATTTCGATATAAACTATTTTAAACGTAAGTTATTTTGAACTTAACTGTTCTAAATAAAAGTTATTATGAAAGCAAGTTATTCTTAAAAAGAGTTGTTCCAGGTGAAAACTATTCTTTATAAGAGCAATTCTAAATAAAAGTTATTCTCTTCAATAATTGTTCTAAATGCAAGTTGTTCTGAATTTGTATTATTCTGAACAACAGTTATTTTGAACCAGAGTTATTTTAAACAACAGGTGTTCTGAATAGTAGTTATTCTTAATCAAAATATTTATAAAGAAACATTTGATGAAACAAAAATGATAAAATGACATGATTATTCATTTTAAATTATTTTTACTATTTAAAAATATAATTATTTATAAAATAACTTTACATTTCTCTAAAAAAAATATTATAATATAAAATCAAAATTAAGTATACAAGCACTTAAAAGCAGTCGGTAAGGGAGACGATAGGGTAGCAATACAAAGCAAAGCAGCATCATTTATCAAGGTATCTCAGTAAATTGCTTGTCTAAAGCATGATGTTCCGAATGGCTGCTGGATTACTGTAGCCAATACGTCCAACTGCCAAGCTTCGGAAAATTACTGACTGAATCAGTAATCTATCGGCTTGTTCAAGTAATGTTCCGTCGTGAATACAGAGGGAGGGGCCCAAATGAATAGACCTTCCGCCTGGAGGATCAAGTTTGGGGCGGACCAAAAGAAACGGCATATAACAACAACCTATATCATTTTTACATTCAAAAAGAGATTTCACGTGTAAAACACACAATGGGGTAAATTAGGTTAACCTAATTTTATATAATTTTAGTATATTCTCTTATAATTAATACAAAATATTTATTTTTTATATTTATCTATTTTTTCGAATAAAATAAACAACTGTCAATATTTATCTATTTTTATTTCATAAAAAAAAAATTACAATTTGAAAACAAGGTTCCCCATTTGCGGTGAGATCTTAAAACAACGGCGTAAAATCCACGGGGGCTGTAAAGTGTAAAAGTAGAAAGATAAAGGAAACCTCTCCGACAGATTTAACCCTAATAAGTTTTTTCTTTTTTTTAACTACATCGCGGCGGGTCCCGGCATCTTTCCAACAGCTGTCTTCAAATTTAGTGTCGGAAAACAAATCAAACTCTGAAAGCTGTCTTCACATCAATCCTAAAGGGATGTTTTGGATCACAATGGAACGCGTTTTTCTTCCTTAAAAAAAGGCCTCTGAAACCTCTCTCAGGTATCTCCCAAATCCTAGGGTTCTCGATTCTCTATTAACAAGTCCGGCATTTTTTGGGGTTTGAACCCAGACCGGAAAGATGATAGACAAGTGTTTGGGAGCTCAAAGATCTAGAAAGATCCAGAGAGCTCTCCGTCACTGCAAGGTCACGATCCTCTGCCTTGTTCTCACCGTAGTCGTTCTACGAGGCACTATCGGTGCCGGAAAATTCGGGACTCCAGAACAAGACTTGATCGAGATCCGCGACCACTTTTATTCTCGGAAACGCGCTGAGCCGCATCGTGTCCTTGAAGAAGTCCAAACGACGTCATCCGATCGCCACGCTGCCACCGACGCCGACACCGACACCGACACCAGCACCAACAATTACAACGATTTCGACATAAATAAGATCTTAGTTGACGAGGAATCCGACGACCCAAAACCCGTCCCGAACAAGCCCTATTCCCTCGGGCCCAAAATCTCCGATTGGGACGAGCAACGATCTCAATGGCTGAAGGAAAATCCTAATTATCCGAATTTCATTGGTCCAAACAAACCGAGGGTTCTCTTAGTCACCGGTTCATCTCCCAAACCGTGCGAGAATCCGGTTGGTGATCATTACTTACTAAAATCAATCAAGAACAAGATCGATTACTGTAGATTACACGGGATCGAGATATTTTACAACATGGCGCTGTTAGATGCGGAAATGGCAGGGTTTTGGGCCAAACTACCTTTGATTCGAAAGCTTTTGCTTTCGCATCCGGAGGTAGAATTTCTCTGGTGGATGGATAGTGACGCAATGTTTACCGACATGGCATTTGAGGTTCCTTGGGAAAGGTATAAAGACTCGAACTTGGTAATGCACGGCTGGAATGAGATGGTTTATGATCAAAAGAATTGGATTGGGTTAAATACTGGAAGTTTTTTGTTGAGGAATGGTCAATGGGCACTTGATATTCTTGATGCTTGGGCTCCAATGGGTCCTAAAGGGAAGATTAGGGAAGAAGCAGGGAAGATCTTGACTAGGGAACTTAAGGATCGTCCTGTTTTCGAAGCTGATGATCAGTCTGCAATGGTTTATTTGTTGGCTACTCAAAGGGACAAGTGGGGTGATAAGGTTTACTTAGAGAGTGCTTACTATTTGCACGGTTATTGGGGGATTTTGGTTGATAGGTATGAGGAAATGATTGAGAATTATCATCCAGGTTTAGGCGATCATCGTTGGCCATTGGTGACTCACTTTGTGGGGTGTAAACCATGTGGGAAGTTCGGTGATTACCCGGTTGAGAGGTGCTTGAAGCAGATGGATAGAGCATTCAATTTCGGGGATAATCAGATTCTTCAGATTTATGGGTTTACTCACAAGTCTTTGGCCAGTAGAAGGGTTAAGAGAGTTCGAAATGAGACCGGTAATCCGCTTGAGGTGAAAGATGAACTTGGACTGCTTCATCCAGCTTTTAAAGCGGTTAAGGTATCATCTTCTTGATGGCATAGGCTGTCTAGGAGATCTTATGCTGCTAAATTGTAAGTTATGATGTTCAAATGTGGTGTATGCAATGGGAATTTTATGTTTTAGGTCAGTAGAAATAGTATTCTTTTGTTCCTTAATCCGTGTTCGAAATTAAAAGTTCTTATTATTTTTACAAAGGAAAACAGAGCCCATTATTTTGTCAGCTGCCTTCGTAGTATATCAGCAAACTTGGATCTGTGATTATCACACTTAGATTTTTAGCCAGAATTCTATCAGACAGATGAATAATAATGCAAGTTTAATATTGGTGCATCATGAATCAGTGATGTTTATTGCAGTTGATAAGCTTCTTCGATCCTCTTGTTTCTCAATGGCTTCATCGCTATCGTTTTCTTGGTCCTTCTTACTTCTTCTTCGTCCTTAAGGATCTTAAAATTATCTTGATCATAACAGCGCTTGCTTCATCGGACATGTACCTTCCAATATTTTTTAGGTGCTTTTCCTTTTTATTCTTCTCTTCATCGATCCAGTTTTGTGAGTATAGAGCAAACTCCATTGCTATCAAAAGTTAAATTCACCATGTTAGATGCTTATTTTGTACTTGATGCTAGCGATATGAAGCTTTTGGGACTTGAATCAAAACTTAAAACTGTTAAATGGATGATGTAAGTGCAACCGTTGGATTCATGTTTTGGATGAACCTTAAAGGAAACAGTTGGAACAAAGACAACACTACAGGAGAGAGAAACAATCAAAGTTAAAGAAATTAAACTACAAAAAATCCATTAAAGAATTTGGTAAAATTGAATATAACTAAAAAAACTTCTGTAAGATAAATCATCTGGACGTGTATCTCCTTTAACAAATGAACAACTTGGTGGTATTAATTGACACGACATTCAGAAGACTAAAATTCCCAGTTAATAAAAAGGGGAAAGAAAAACCCCCCAAATCCTACCTTCTGCAGGGTGTAAATAGCGTTACTGGCTTACAAGTAAAAGATTGTGCAATATGTTTCAGAGGAAAACAAGCTTTGGATTTACAATGGCCAAGAACGCAGTCCATGCCAAACAGAGCTTAACCAAGTCATCAGCTATGGTATTCACCTCTCCTAGGTGAAATCCCATCAACACCCAACCAGAGCTCCAAACACCACCAAGCACACAACCAACCCGACCCAACTGGCTCCCATCCACAAAACACAACCGGTAGCCAAGCCAAGCTCAATCCTAGCCGAGCCAGGTGAAGGTAAAAAGCGGTTGGTTTCTTGTGGAATTCGCTTTCAGCCCAAACAAGCCAAGCCGAAAAAGAAACTTGAAGCCTTGCATGTTATAAGAATAAGCCACAGGGGGTGGAAGCAAACAAGTAGATGACACGGAACGAAACTGCTACGGCTAATGATCTCAGGCCACGTTTGGCCATTCCTTTTCCCTTTTCTAGCCTACTTGCTCTATTTTTTCCCCCTTCTTGGTGGTGGTGGCGGTGGCAACTCTGAAACGCTGTTTGAGGCTTGGGATTCCACGAAAGAGAGGAGGAGAAAAATGACTGATGGCTGCTCCTCTAAGGGTGAGGTCTTTTTTCAACTGCAATGGGTCTTTTCCTATTACATTTATCTATTTAGTGTTTACATTTGAATTTCTTTATTGGCTTAGGTTGCAGGAAATCCTCCTAACCTGAAAGCTATAGAGATTGGAGCTGCTTACTCTCCCTTATCTTTTTTGCTAGTGCTATAGAACGGAGGCGGCCTAAGGTACGATAGCTTGCTGAGTTAAATATCACAGTATCTCTTCATTCTGCATAGAGATGTCCATTAAAGCCAAAGAAAGGGCAAATCAAATTGCTTAAGATACCCATTTATCTCTTACATAGAATGAAAATTGTACATACTTGACAACATGCTCAAGAACAGGAAATTTGCAATTAAAGATGTGTGTGTTCAAGCTCTGACCCAAATTTAAAGAAAAAAACCATTCAGTTATTTCGCTTTTGAAATAGATCATTTATTCATATTGCATATCATAAGCTGAGGTTAAGATTCTAGAACATCTGTCTTGTTATCAAGCTGAGGTTACGATACTGCAAATTATAGCATTATACATTCCCACGGGCTAAAAAACAATTTTCTTCCAGGATTACAGACACGTATATTAGAACTTGTCTTAATTTCTTAGTTGTATAGAGCGGGAATTGAGCAGCAAAAAGGAGGCTCTAACTGGATACATAGAAGAGTCAGTTGCCACAAGCTCAACTTGAGTAAAATGGATTCTTTCTCACCAGGGAAAAAGAAAAAAAAAAGAACTTGTACATCTTTAAAATGCTCACTTGAAGTTGTATGCCCTCTTTGCTGACCTGAGCGTGTTAGAGAGAAGCATTGCTATAGTCATAGGACCTACTCCCCCTGGAACTGGAGTAACAGCTGCTGCAATCTTGCAAGCCTCCTCATAACAAACATCTCCAACCAACCGGTATCCTCGGGGACTACTTGCATCCTTTCACATGAATACATATAAAACTTGTCAGCTAACTGTGAAAAGTCACCGACTCTAAGTCTCAGTAACCAAGTTACAAGAAAACAGATAAGAGAACTTGTAGATAGAAAACAATTGAACAAAAGAAAAGAAGGGAAAAGTCCAATTACCTCAACTGGATTAATACCAACGTCAATGATAACAGCACCAGGCTTTATCCAGCTACCCCTCACCATATTTGGTTGCCCCACAGCAGATATTATGATATCTGCTTGTCTTGTTATTTCCTCAGGATTTTTGGTTCTAGAGTGGACAATACTTACAGTGGCATCTTCTCTCTGTCAACATCAAGAACTGTTAGGGGGAAAAAGAAATATGAAACTATATTTCTTGAGGTAATACAAGTTATTTGGAGAAAAGTCATTACTTGCAGCAATAAAGCAGCTGGCATTCCAACGATATTACTCCGGCCAATGACAACAGCCCTCTTTCCTTTGACATCAACACCATATCTATGCAACAGCTCTATGCATCCTTTAGGAGTACATGGAACAAACAAAGGTTCTCTACCTCGCATGGCAAGACGACCAATATTCAAAGGGTGGAAGCCATCCACATCTTTCTCAATGGCAACAGCATTTAAAATGTTCTGCTCATCCATATGCTGGTAGAAACCCAATGAAACAGCATCAAGAGCCATGTCATATATAACATGTAAGACAAAGCCAAGGAGGGAAAAGCAAATATGTAAAGCCCAAAATCTAATAGATGTTCTATTGCAAGGATTTTCAACAAAAATAATAGGAAAAAGATTGAGCTGGAAACAACTAAAGCAGCGTTTATGAGCGGTAAAGGTGAGGGAGATAAATGGTCTTTTTCAATCAAACCCCCAAACTACTCTCTTATCAACATCTATTTCAATGGGTTTTAAACATGTAATATTTTTGGCAAAACTCAGATTGACAGCAAGATCATGCAATAGCTAAATATATTGCACTAGCTATTTCAAAGCAAGATATAAAGCACAATGCAGATAGCAATAAAGCTGCTTAATTTCTCTAGACCATCATAAGTTCCAGCATTCAAGCCCCAATACATGTAGAATGGTTCACATAAAGAGGAGAAAAATATAGGTTTTCAGTATTAGAATCATACAGAAGGTAGGGGCAATTGCACAAGAATGCCATGAACAGAAGGATCATCATTGAATTCGAAGATAAACTTGAGAACTTCTTGCTCCGAAGCATCATCAGGTAAATGCACTTCAAAAGAATTAATCACAACAGATTCACAAGCTTTCTTTTTGTTCCGCACGTAAGTAGCAGAATCCTTCCTATCCCCAACTAGAATAACTGCTAACCCAGGAACAACTCCAATTGCATCCTTCATTTTTACTACTTCAGCACTTATTTCTTCTCTTATTTGCTTTGCCACTGATTTCCCATCAATCACCTTAGCAGATGGGTCAGTAGCCATTGCAGCTGTAAATAACAAACCATTATTTGCCTTAACTATCCACATTATTATTATAAGAAATTACTGTCATTAAATATTAAAATCATTTATAATGCACTCCAATTGTTTGACAAAATCCACGAGCGACATAAAATAGCGGTAAAGAACAAATGACAATAAAACAGAAGGGCCTTTTAAATTTATAATAGAAGAAATTGAAAACTTTTATGAAGAGTTCCCGTACCAGTGATGAACCGGGAAGAAAAAGGAGGAGAGTGAATGGAGAGGGTTCTAGGAAAGTTAGTGGTGAGTCGGCCAACATAGAGCGGACCCACAAACCGTTGAAGGGAAACGACGCAGTTGCTGACATGAGTAAAAGACAGGAGACGGGCAGCGGCGGAGGAGGAAGGATCAGAGAATATCATGGACGCCATATTAGTGTTATGAGTCCTGAATCGGCGCAGCAGTAAGCTAAACGTTGCGTCGAGATTTAGTGCTTCACTGAAATGTAAAAAATAAGAGGGAAATACAGAGCTGCTTCTCCGTTTTTCACTTCACTTTAGGCACTGAACGGTGGCGTGGCGGTGGCGCTACTGTGTTCACTTTCTTTGTCTTTCTGGCTTCGCAAAATATATATATATATATATATTTATATGTATAATTATATATTATAAGAAAAAGTATACATCGGGGCCTGTTCCTTTGGGTCATTTATTTAGCCCTAACACAACTAAAACCAACTTGGACGTTCAATTGGATATGCTCGAACATCAAAGGGGACCAATCTGCCGCCTGCGCCTAACCCATTAACGGACTGCATTTTAACCAATCAAAACCAAGTCTTTTCCGCAACATTTTCTTTAGTGTTCATTTCATCCCATGGCAGTGAAGAATTCAGCTTCTGTTCATGCTAAACGTTCTCGGAGGAAAGATGCTGCTGCTTCTTCAATGATCCCTAAACTTCTCAAGAACCCCAAAACGGCAATGGGTGTGGCTTGGCTTTTCATTGCCTCCTAGTCTCCTTCATCGTCGCCTACGTCCCTTGCAACATCCCAGAGTTTCCACTTTATCACTTCTTTTTTCCTCCCCTGAACAATTAAACTCTTTTGGTGACATGTTTCACGTTTTAATTTTCAGTCACGAAGTGGGACTCCTACATGTCTCAGGTGTGGTTCTTTTATACTAGTCAAAGCTAATTTCTTTTTCTTGGGTTGGTTCAGTCATTAGCTTTTACTTAATGGGATAGTCCAGAATTAATGTTTATTAAGACGACAGGTAAGTGGGTTTCCTGGAGGAGAAAGGGTTACAAGAACTTGAAAGGAGACACTGGGCCACTTGTCTACCCAGCTGGTTTCCTTTGCATTTATTCTGCTATTCAGTATGTTCCAGGAGGACAGCTTTTTCCAGCTCAGGTGACATTAATACCAGGTAAACTGAATTTCTTGCCTCTGATTTGTGCTTGTGTAAAACAGTTACTGATGCTTTCTTCTTCTTTTTTGTCATTGGTTGCAGATTTTGTTTGGGATTTTATACATGATAAACCTGGGAATCGTCTTCTTAATCTATGTAAAGACTGATGCGGTAAGGAATTTACTTATGTTTATAGTTCGGTGACCTGTCACCATGTTTTTGTTTGCGGTGTAGTTAGGTTTGTTGGTATCTAAAATAGATGTCTTTATTCTAAATGCTGGAAACATGGTAATTTGAGATGGTTGCTTGATTTCCATTATCATTCACACCGTTTCTTAAGCATTGGTAAAATTTGCATATTCACTATCCAAAGCCAGCAAATCTATAGAAAAGGAAAGTGTTGGAAATTTGGAATGTCTATCCATCAACTGTTATTCATCTGTTCCACTCCTTTGTCCTCAGTTAGTTATACCGTGGGGTTTATGGTCTTTTACACCCGAAAATCCTTACGCGAGTGCTAAATCGCTTTGTGGAAAAGGATATTGATCTAAAGCAACAAAAGTTAATCTTTGGTTGCAATTAATCGCGTTAAAGAACAAATTAAACAGTAATTTGTATGTTCGTATCATATTTATATATTTTATCGATCATAATCGTGTTTAAAATATTTTATATTTTTATTAATTTTGATTTATTTATAATTTATATTAGATAAATTTTAAAAATATATTTATATAATATTATATTATATTTTTTAATTTAATATATATTATATAATTATATCATATATTATTAGACCTATTCCGCTGAAACTGATGAAGAAATCTTTTATGAAATTTCTACCGCTTGTAATTTGGTTTGGGTGTCTAACTCGGCCCAGTGAAACGATCTCAAATTATCAATCCTTGATTTCTGAAAATACAAAAGCAGATTAGACTTACTTACTTATGCCGGTTGTGTCCGGTCCATTCCTGAACAGCTTGGTAGGAAAGCCCCTATTTGAATTTTGAATGCACTTTTCCGCTCCAATTGGGCTTCGCATTAATGTTCTCAAATGACAAAAATGCCATCAGGCTATAACTTCAATATTCGTTAACCTTTTTTTTTATCAAGTATTTTCTTTCCAAAATAGTGAGCAGTAGATTAGTAGTAATACCATAAATTTATATTTTATAATAATATAATAAAGCAGCTAAAAAAGCCAAACATTCAATTGATAAATGTTTTTTTTATACATATTTTTGTCATTTTTTCCATCAATTTTTAAAACAAAAAAAGCATTTAAAAACAGTTAAAAATATAGTTAACAGAATTATAGAATTCGATTTTTTTGGAGCAGTTCATAGAATTCAATCTTATTAGGGGGGAAAAAAAGGAAAAGAAATTCAAGAGGGAGTGGCATATAGGTAAATTAAAGGTGTTGGCCGGGATGAAAAAGGAACGC
>JAQSVH010000003.1:8206259-8225801 GCA_029448705.1 Adansonia digitata
TCTACAGCGTTATTTTTTTTCGACTATTTTCAATTCTTTTGTGTTTTAGCCATTCCTATCATATCCACCCTGCATCACTAAGTTAATTTCATTTTCTAAATTCCCGATGCTTATTCTACTTGTATCCATTTGAAGTTCAGCAGCAGGCAAGCTAGTTTCCGGAGGGCCGTATATTGTACCAACCAAGAGCATTGGGATGGAAGGGGGAATGTGCTGTGGTCACTTCGTTATGCTTCTATGGGTATGTCTAACTCCAGTTCAATGAGTTTTCATGTATTGTTGAAGCGTTCATACTTCAAAGTTAGCTTTGATTTATGCTCACATCAATATGAACTATTCTATTGTAGCTATTTAAATTAACCCCCATTCAGTGAAGTATTATTGGAAAAACATTGGTTAGGTCACTTACAAAAGATTGGTGTGGATCAATGGTAGTTAGAACCATGATGATAATGGAATTCATATAGCATTTCTATTTTAATAAATAAAGTAGCCAAAAAGGAGGCATGCACTATATTGAAACCTCGTATATTGTTCTGAATAAAAATTATGTGTGTGGACATAGGCTAGGATGTTAGGTTGAAATTGTTGATTATGAATAACACTAGAATGATTTCAGCTCTATATTCTCAATCTTTCCCAAAATTGTTCACGACGTTTTTGAGCTGTAAAAGAGTTTATGATGCTGCCTCGGATGTCTATCTGAAATCATTAATAAGTGAACTCATAAAAATTAGCTAACATATTAAAAGAAAGCTTATGATGCTGACTATCAAGAGTAATATTGTATCACATGCTGACAGGTCCTTTGTTTGTTCCTGGTGGAAGAGTAAAATGTATCCAGAAAAGCAGCAATAGGGTATACCTTGGCATGCTTTCCATTTGATGTCTTTTGACTCCACGATTATTCTCAATATGAGTGATCACTAATGCACTTCTTGATTCTTCCTTTAAGTTTGTATGTTTTGGAATTTTTTATCCTATTGAATTATGGTACATAATATGGCACTTAGCATGTGACATTATGCTCACATGGCCTAATTTATCTCTAAAAGTGCTATTTCTTTTTTTTTTTTCCAATATTTATCACACATCTAGAACAGTTTGAAAATTAGATGCTGCAGCAAAATCTTGTTCATTTAATGATTTTTGAAGATTGCGGTGGTTAAGTAGTCTTGAGACATGAGTGTTACAGTAGGACATAATACTTGAGAGGAATGCATATAACATATAGCATACAAAGTATCTACTTCATTATCAACATAATATGACCTCTGGAATCAATAGATTTCACGCTGATAAAGTGAATTTTGTTAAAAGTTCAATTAAAAAATCTGAAGCATCTTATGTTAAGAAAAAAAAACTTTGTACTTTCCTGTAAAAGAGAAACGGGAGTTCGCATTTATTTTAACAACCATGATTAGTTCATTTTATAGTTTTTACTAGTGTAATGTGGTGAGAAAGGTAAAAGCTGTAAGAACTAAGATCTTCCATATTTGCTTCCTTTTGAACACCAATATGGAACCGAGGCCATTCTTACTTTTAGTGATTTTTATTTTTACTTTGGTTAATTTAAGAATTGGATCGATCTTGATTGTCTACATGAGATTTACTTCGACAAATAAAATTTTAAATATTTTAAAGGAGGTAACCAAGTTGTTTGGTTCATTTCAAGGACAAAGCACGGCGTTAGAGACTTAAAGACTTGCACAATTCTTTGTCAGATGGTAAAGCAAGGTATTTTCAAAAATTCATTTACTGAAGCTTGCATGATTCAAATCCAGAAGTTTTATTAATATTTGGGTATTTGAAAGTGAAATAGTGATCTCAGGCAAACAGGATTCTGGTTTTGGAGTTGCCTTAACAACTCAATCAAATAAGAACCTCGCTATCAGTTTGGATCATGACCCTCATAAAAAGTTTGAGATTGTATTTGACCCTTATTAGTTAAGTAGGGGATTCGATGTACACTGAGAAGTGAAAGCATTAAGGCCATTTAAATTGGACACCTACAGTGTCTGTCTCACCATAGCATGGAGAAAAGTTAAAAAGTTGAGTCACTTTGATCAATGAGCTAAAGTTTATGGAGGGACACTTTTCATTCTCATATAATTTCCCAAAAAAAAAATCAACCTACCTTTTTCTTAAAGCTGGCTGTACATCTTATTTGGCACATTTCTTTCTTTTTTTTGTTAATCTCACCCTGTTCAAAGTCTGGCTCAATAATGTTGGTTGCAGTAACAGTAACCATTCATGCATCCTCCATGGCAGCACTTTTCATCTTTATTTTTGTTTCTAGAACTCTTCTTGAAATAAAGGTGTTGGAACATAAAATATCCAAACTAAAGTTGCGCAGACTCAATTTCAAGTGTTTATTGTAGGAGACCATGATTTCAGCGATGCTATGCCCTATTCTCCAATAAGATAGTCATCCGAGAACAATGCCTAGTAGAGTTACTTTCTTGTGCACTATTGCAAGCTTCCTAGATGTGGAAAAAGGTTATATTGCAACAGCACCGGTATTTTGCAAAATTGTCATGTGGGAGGGAAGTTGGGTCTGTTGGCATTACTTCGGCATTTGTGTCTCTCACCAGTCTGAAACAGATGCTGCTGACACAATATTACTGAATGGCATATGTTCTAAAGGCATTGATTAATGCATGTAACAGGCTTGTTTGCACAAGGATATTTCCTTGCGGCAGTCACCTTGAGCATCTCAAATTTGATTGAATGGTCCAAAATGTTTCTTATTTTCTTAGTAGCTTTTGGTAAAATTCTATCATTGAGTACAAGGATGGAATTTCTTGTAGTTGATTTCCATGTAATTTATATGGTATTGAAGAATAACTTTTTGTTAACGGGAGTTGTGATTGACCCTTTTATACCTGCAACTCGACTCTTGTTTTAAATTATCTTTATTGGCAGCTTGTTAACCACTAGACATGCTGTTGAGAGGGAGTGTGGTTTCCAATATGGGTGCCATACACGTCACCTGTGGGGAAAAGAAATGGAAGGACAAAGAGAACATATACTAAATGGAAGAAGTTTGCTTTTTTCTTGGCTTTTTACATGACTTTATGGGGAAAAGAAATGCGAAAAAGCTCCATTTTATGGACAATATGTGATGTTAGAACTCGAACCAGATACTAACAAGCTTGACACTGTCCATGATATTTGGAATATACGATCTATGTTTTGAAATATGTCACATTGTGGTGCAGTCATATTTGAAGAAACAGTATGATATACAATCGTGCAGTGCGTTTGACAGTATCATGACCAGTTGGTACAACTTTTCAAGGTATGCAGATTATTTTCACAGTTTCATCTTTGACGAGATGATATTTTACTCTTCTTTTCACTTACCCTTCACATTTTTGCTTAAATAGCTGCTTAGAAACTAGAATCTGCTCTCTTAAATCATTACATTAAATAATGGGCTATTAATTGAATCATTGTATAATTCACGAAAAACATTTCCACTACATAGTTGGATGAGGTCATTGCTTTCTAATCAAGAAAAGCAAGTGAGGGTCCACAGTACAGACAAAATCAGCACAATATTGATTTATCTAAAAAAAATGAAATCAGCACAATATTCTTCTGATGATCAGCTTGTAACGTTGTGGAGAAAATATGTCCATCATTCAACAGGAACATGACAAAACCAAACTTGTTATATATAGAACTTCTAGTTTGTAAGTTATAATCCAGAATTGTTGCTTTTCTTATTTCTTTTGTAAGCTCTCTACTTGTTCCTTTTTAAGCATAACATGGATGGGAAGAAACTGGAGTATAAGGGTGAGGATGCCTTGAAGGAGATTGAAAAGTTAACAGCAACGGCTGGTGAAGTTCAGTATGGCATCTTGAAAGAAATATTGAAGCAAAATGTGGAAACTGAGTATTTGAATAAGTACATGAAAGGATCTAAAGATGTTTCTGCGTTTAAAAGATGTGTCCCAGTTGTTACCTACAAGAGTATCTATCCTTATATCCAGAGAATTGCCAATGGTGAAGACTCTTCCCTTATTACTGGTCAGCCCATTACTGAAATTCTGTGCAGGTTTCCCCTCTCTGATAGTCTCCACTCTTTTTATCTTTTTGGCGTGTTCTTTCTTTCTAACTTTTGTACATATTTTTGTTCTAAGTTAATTGAAACATGTTTCTCAATTTACAGCTCAGGGACGTCTGCTGGAGAGCCTAAATTAACGCCATCAATAGCAGAAGATCTTGACCGTCGCACTTTCCTTTATAATCTCATCATGCCAATAATGAACCAGTTACCTCACATCTTTTTCCTTGTTTGTTTTCTCTATATTATTTTTCTATAAATTCCATCAATGTGTCTGTGACTGTGTGTGTATGCTCTTGTGCATGTGTTTGTTCACGTGTTGAACGTGGTAGCAGTTTAATACCTTATTGGAGGGGTTTCTTTAAATCCTCTATTCTTTGTTGAAGTGGCTATTGAGAAGATGTTATCCCATATTTTTGTTTAAAAAGGATTTTTAGATCCTCCCATCCAGCACAAATTTTGGATTCTCCATTCTGAGCAAGGTCTAAGGACGAGATAAAGATTTGATGCACAGAAAAAGCCATACATATAGTGTTTGAAGCATACACCTGAGCATCCATTAACAAGTTTGTAAGAAGAATTTGCTACGAACTCGGTACTTTCAAAAAGTAATCCCTACTTGAGATGAAGCCACCAAAATTTTCAGGTTAAAACAAATATTGCTGAACCATGTGGGTGTTATCGCATGAGAAAGCCTCTTAAGAGTAAAAGCATTGTGGGTCTATGCATAATATATGACTTATTTTGGGTCAGAAAAGTATTAGTATATCTTGTTTTAGTCCCTGATCGCACTGTCTCTTTCTCTAATTTTTGACAGAAAAAAAATTGAATAAGATTTAGTAGTCGCATGTGAAATCCATTAACTATGTTGGTTTTTTTTTTTTTTTTGAGAGGAAAGAAGTAGGATAGAGAGAGAGAGAGAGAGAGAGAGAGGCAGTTCAAATAACTTATTCACTCACAAGATTCTTAGTCTTTAGAATTCAGATCTTTTTATTAGTGCAAGTTCGCGTGTAATGCATGAAGAGAACTTTGTTCCCATCCGCATCGAGACTTTTTTCATAGTGAGACTGCACTTCAGCATTCAGGATAATGAAAGCACTATTATAGTGTCCCATATATAATGATCATAAAAAACATTCAGAACTGAATAAATAATTTCTCAGTAAGCATACACTAGGGTTGAATTCTCCAATGATACGCAGATGTTTTGGTTAAAATAAAGCCTGTATTGACATTTGATTTCCAGGTACATTTCTGGTCTTGATGAGGGCAAGGCCATGTATCTATATTTTGTCAAGGCCGAAATGTCTACACCTTGTGGCTTGCCATTCCGAGCCGTGCTCACCAGCTACTACAAGAGTAAGCACTTCAAGTGCCGAACACAAGACCCATTTAACGATTTGACAAGCCCAGATCAAGCCATCTTGTGCAACGATAGCAACCAAAGCATGTACTGCCAGTTGCTAGCTGGTCTAGTACATCGTCACCAGGTTATGAGGCTAGGAGCTGTATTTGCATCGGCTCTTCTCCGAGCCATCTCTTTTCTTGAGCATAAATGGGCTCAACTATGCAATGATATCCGCACCGGCCAGCTTGACCTTGCAATCATAGACCCTGGATGCCGGTCATCAATGATGACCATACTATCATCACCTAATCCCCATTTAGCTGATGAGATTGAGGGCATTTGTAGCCGTCCATCTTGGAAAGGAATCCTGTGTGACCTTTGGCCTAGGGCCAAGTATATTGAGGCTGTAGTCACTGGCTCCATGTCACAGTATATACCAGCTCTTGAGTATTACAGTGCAGGGAAGTTGCCTTTGATTTGTACTATGTATGCTTCCTCTGAGTGTTACTTTGGTGTCAACTTGAAACCCATATGTGACCCTGCAGAAGTAGCATTTACTCTCTTGCCTAACATGGGTTACTTTGAATTTCTACCATTGGATGAAAATGGAACACTGGCCATGGACATAGATGAAGAGGATGAGGTGCCAAATGACAGGCTTGTGGATCTGGTGAATGTTCAAGTCGACTGCTATTATGAGTTGGTGGTTACTACTTTCTCTGGTAAGAACGGAAGATTCTTTAAGAGGTTTGTTTGTTGCTAAGAATTAGCCCAAAAAGGATAGATCAGCAATTCAACGTCCTTCAGTTTTCAAATTCACATGAATTCCACAAGAAAACTTATGTTTCCTTTACTTTGCTGCTTGATAACAGATTTGGTCACAAATAAACCAGTATGTACTATCGTAGTTGTCACCATCTGAACTAGTTGCTAGAACACAAATATGTCTCTGCATTTTGCTGTGCTGGTTGGCACCATCTGAACTAGTTGACCTTGATTGATGATACAGGTCTGTATAGATATCGTGTTGGAGATGTGCTCCAGGTGACTGGATTTCACAATCAAGCCCCACAATTCCGCTTCATCTGCAGGAGAAATGTTGTGCTCAGTGTTGACAATGACAAAACCAACGAGGAAGATCTTCACAAAAGCGTCAGTACAGCAAAAAAATTGTTAGAACCCTACAACGCTTTGCTTGTGGAATACACCAGCTATGCTGATACATCCTGTGTCCCTGGACATTATGTACTCTTCTGGGAAATCCAAATGGTAGACTCAGCCACCTCATTTGATGCGAAGCTCCTAGAAGAATGTTGCATTACTGTGGAAGAAGAGCTTGATTATGTTTACAGGCAATGCCGTAGCCAGGAAAAGACTGTGGGACCACTTGAGATACGGCTGGTTGAGCCTGGAACATTCGAAGCATTGATGGATTTCTTCATCAGCCAAGGGGCCTCAATCAATCAGTATAAAGCACCAAGGTGCATCAAGTCTAATACTGCTCTTAAGTTGCTTAATTCTCATGTCATTGCATCATTCTGTAGTCCTAGGGATCCCAAATGGGTTCCCTTGAATGGCGACCAATCCTAACTTTGTTTTGTTTGCTTTGGTTTGACGTCTCAGTCCTGCTATAGCTAAGCTATTGCTGTAGTTTCTAATGGGTGGCATGTCATCGCTTAACCTGTAATCTTCATCTTCTTTGCAGTTGAATATTTCTATATTTTCTAACTTAGTCTCATAAAATCTTACATAATTTGCCATATTGATGAAAATATCTGATTATAACTCAACACTTTTTCATACTATTCTTGGATGCATTAACATTGTTTCTTAATCTCCAAAAAGAAATTTCAAGTCTGCAGTAAAACATTTTCTCAAGACAGTGGATGAAAGCTTAATGAGCACTTAACTACAAAATTTCAATTTACATATATAATATGGCAAAGGGTTGAACACTATGTACTTAATGGTTCCATGAGTTGTTAGAAGCGATTTTCTGTCCGCACGTGTTTGCAAAAGGATTACGATACTGGTGTGACTAGGAAAGCTGCTGTCTACCTATTATTCAACGATACATTAGTTTGACAGGATAAAGCAAAAGTAACACTATGATAATGGCAGCATTTTCCCTTTGTTTCATTGGCGCCTTAGCACTTAGATTTTGATCCCAACAACATTCTAGCCAAAAAGAGAGCGCATACCAGAACTGACGAGAGAAGTATGGACTTTGGTTAGAATCTTATGCAGAAGTTTCGGAATTTACCGCAAACATGATCGTTCTATTGAGTTTCTCAGCTTGTTTCTCCTCTAAGAGCGTTTGCGAATTGGCACCCTCTGAACTATGGAGTGCATGTGCATGTCTACAGGCCATGGGGTTTGGTCCATCATGATTCCTGAAGTCCTTTATTGCGATGTTTTGGGGGAAGCATATGTCACCAAGATATTACGTGATTTGTTTTTAATGAAGATTTCCGGATAAATTGGCACTTTAGCTGTTCCTCTCAAACACAATTGTATAGGTTCCTGCCCATTCATCCATCCATCCAACTGTTCAATATTTTTCTTTTTTCCTTTGCTTTTGGCCAAATGTGCCCCCACCCGGTTTGAAAATCCCTGCAGGGTCTTTGTACATAATCATAACTTAAACCATTTACTCCAATATTTTCAACCTCCAGCGTGCCCCATGATGCGCATGCACCCTTTCTCTCTCTTCTTTTTACAAACACTTACAAATTGAAATGATGGATTAGGGAAGGTTGCCACACTGCCACTGCCTGTGGCTTAAGAGATACGACCATGAAGCTTTCCTCCTTCAGCAGAATTGTCTGGAATCTGTCGTGTTTCAAAAGATATAATTCCATGAACTAAAATCTCGATGTTCAGGACATATATATATATATATATATATCTATTTATGAAAATTAAACAAAGCATTGTCCTAGTCCCTCTCGCTCCCCTCACCACGTGCAGTGTCAATACTGTACTTCCCACTTCAAAAGAAATTCATGGGTACAAGGAAAAAAGAAGAAAACGACTTCTAAACTGCTTTAAACTTTAAAAGGTACGGTGTATATATATATATATATATACGACTAGCATCTTTTAGCAATGTTGGTGTCAAATCCAACAGTTTCCTGCTGTTGTAAAAAGAGATCAAATTTAATTAACTAAAAGGCTTAAAAATTTGTTTAAGGCGTTAAAGAAGAGTTAATAATCAATTAATCAAGGGATCGTTATCTTAAATTCATCGAATGAGGGGATGATCTTTTGGACTTCGATGGGGTCCTATGGATGGAATTGAAACATATTTTCAAAGAACGAACCAGCTTTCAAAGTCCATGCGTTGGTAAAAAGTTGTGTCGGGCAAAAAGCGAAAAGACAGAGATGATAGCAGATTCGATTACTGGTTGGAAAATCGACACCGCAAATTTTCGAAAGGCTGAATTTTTTGGATAAGACCGTTTCATCAGATGGACCAGATTAAAGAATATTAACTGACCCATTTTTTATTAGTGGGTTTTGCATTAAAAAAAAGAATGGTGTGGGTTTGATCTTATAAATTGATTCGCTTTGGGTACAGGATTGTTTGGTTTTCAATGAAACCAAACCAAGATTCTAGTAATTAATAATTAACAAATACGTTTCCAGCAGAAGTAATAATTAGAGGCAAAGCCAGTCCAGGAAAGTTAATTTGGAGGGTAATCTCTCTCTCTCTCCCCCCACTCTGTGTGTTTATTTTTGGGCCATTAAATCACTGAAAAGAGGGCAAGTTTTCGCATAATTTTGGACTTAAGCTAAGCCCAGCTGGTATTTGAGATACCGGTTTCCATGAACGCGACAGTAGGTCTTCAATACTTTAAATCTATTTTATATAAAGTTGGTGGTAAGAAAAGCAACAATCATGCAAACTATGGTAGATCATATAATTACTATTAAATGCCAATCATTCATATTTACTAGTTTCCAACAACCAATACATACTTTCAACCCTCCTCGGATGCATCTGCCAGATATCTAATAAATTAAAGCATCTCGAAGCCCTTTACATACATAAGTACATACACACATACATAAATACATACATATATATATATATGTATATATCATAACCGATGTTAATGATATTTAGAGAGGTAGGATCTTGCAATGTTCCCATTTGCACCCTCAGGAAAGAACCCGCCAGGCTCATTCTCATGGCCATCTCCATACACTATCCTCAGAATCTCTGGGGGAGTTCTTGCATAGGAGAGTGAATTGGTGTCAGCCGACAGGATGTTACTGGTAGTTCGGTTCTCTGCACCGAGTTCCAAGGGTACTATTAGACCTTCATCTTTGATGCCGCAATTGGCAAGCTCGTTTCTTAGCCCTGATATCATGTTTGTGAACTCAGCCACCGTTATGTCATAAGGTACCACTTTTTCAATAGCTTTCTCATACAGCAATGCTCGTAAAACTGCATCTTGTCCAGATTCCACCCCCAACAGTGATGCAACCAACTAAAAAAAAAAAAAAAACCAAAGCTGCTAGTCTTAATTACTCTTAAATCTAACTGTCAAAAGAAAATTCAAGCAATTTAAAACATTGAAAAAAAATTCTAGCTTGCTAATAGAAAAGTTAGATTTAGAGATTGGCTTCGTAATTTGATGAATAGGATAGAATGAGCGACGATGGTTCTTTACCTTCCTTGAAGTGTAGTTGGCGAGGTAAGGGATGGTACCGACATAGCCTACGAGTCCCACATAAGGGATAGCATATGATGCTAAGAGATAGTTGGTGGTGTCGGCATAAGGGTCGAATGGTGGATCCAAACAATACCCTACTGCTTTGTCAAATAGTTTAGCGAAATTTTCAGAGCTAATATCTAACAGAGGCCTTGGTATTCCGCCTACTGTTGTCACAATGGCCCTGTAAATGTACAAAAAAATATCTTATTAGTTTGAACATATATACGTACATATATATAGTTGAATTGTCAAGTCATTTCACTGAAATGTCACCTGAGATGACCAATTTCCTCATAACCAAATTCCTCGATGATTCGCCGAGTAACATGATCAAGATTGGCCTTCTTGGCACCAATTGGAGGAGGTCCACCTTTAGCCAATTCCGGAGCAAAGGCATCTAGACCTTTCCCGAGTGCACCATTCGTGAAGAATTCTGCTTCGAGGAATTCCAAGTTTTGAGCAAATTGAATTCGATCCTTATCGCTGGCCTCAATAGGTCCGCAGTGACGAGTAAAACCGACGATCGCGGTGAGTTGCAATGAGAGTAGGAAGAGAATTCGAGCATAGGAGAGTGGTAGACTGCCCATGTCTAAGCAATTTGATGTATTGTATTTTTGTTACCTGCATGCATGAATGAACCAATATATATATATATATATAGTAGCTTTCATATATAAACAGGACAAAATCCCCACGGTTTGAAATCATTGTTTTACAAAAGATTACGGTGTTTTTCTGTAGTGTTTTGGAGATTTACGTGTATGCCCTTTTGGGAAATTAACTGTACAATTTTGCCAAGTTTTCCTAATGTAATTTTAATCAGACAAGCAATCTAGTTAGACACGAAATAACTATTCCAAGAAATGCTTCCCGTTTAGCGCTTGGTTAAGCAAATTATCTGACAATGCTACCGCAAACAGCTTAAGTCCATAATTTATTCATTTTTCATTTTTAGGTGGTAAGCAAGATGCATCTTATTGTTAACCGACACAAGTTATACCACATTGAATTCTAGTTCTTTTAAGGAAAAAATCATTGGCTGATCTGCTGAAATTTGATAATTTGTCGATGGCGATCGTAGTAAACAATGGATTTATAATTACAATTAGTTGAACAATTAAATGGACAAGGCGAGAAGCAATATCAAATTAGATCAATCTTAGAAAACTCTTCGTAATAAAGAAAAAAATTAAAACAAAATCTGAATAAAATCTTCTATAAAAAAAAAGTAAATTATAATATTATTATATCTTAAGTTTTTTAATCATTAAAGCTTAAGGTTCATACCAATTTAAATAATATAACCAAATTATTTTTTAAAAAATATATCTTAATTTTTTTTAAATATTGTAATTCTTTATAATCAATAATATTTTAATATCTAAGAGATTCGATTGTTGAAATCTCTTTTTTTCTTTTTTTCTCTCCATACGGAACACTGACTCTATTTGTTTTTTAAAAAAGTCCTCGGTGTTTATCTTTGGATACACTAAACATTTGCATTAGAGGCTCTGGGCCATAGGTGAAAGGAAGACATTTCTTTCTTAATTTCCCGGCTCTTGCATGGGGCAAAGAAATTCAATAAAATGCTTTGAAATGAATAGCCAGTGACTATTTTAATTTCAAACTCATTCGTCAGCGGATGAATGCACACTATTGCCCTAGCTTGAGATTGCATGGCCTATGGGGGTTGTTAGTAAATGGAACTGGACCCACTTAACATTTATGACATGGTATAATTCATCTTTAACTGCATAATTTTCAACTTGATTACTTTTATAAACATATAAGCTGAAATTTTGATAAATTCAAGTTACAATTTCACTTTCTCCACCAACTTTTCGGTACCAATTCTGCAAGTCAACAACGGACAGTCAACATTTACTTTCTTATTATCTTATTACAGGTGTATATTATTCGTTCACCAAACCATGAATGCGTTTAATGAAATTATTAAATGGAAAAGTCTGTTCAATCAAACAAAAGTAAAAGCTTTTGCGTCATTGGCTTCATAGCTAAGAGACATAAAGGAATCCGTGCCGAACAGATTTCCACAGTCTGACTTTCCTTCGAACCTTCCAAACCGCCCCCGGTAATTCTCAGTTCGTTGGTACGGTCAAAGTTCTAATCACAGCGTCGTTTTTTATGTTCTTGGCGCGAGGGTTGCATTCTGGTCCCGTCCTGGAGTGATCGGCAATCGAGATTTTGGAAATGTTGGTCTCGTCTTGTCTTGTAGTAATCTAGGCGAGTGCCATTAGAAAGTTTTAGCGTTTAGGTTTAGACTTTAGGGGCAGTTTAGCAATGAAGTTTAATTTGATTAAACAGGGGGAGCAACCCCTTCTTTTCCGATACAACTCAATAATTAATTAACGTAATAATCGAATTTACAACCCAAAAAAATAAAAGGAAAAATGAAAAATTGCACTCTCAGCCTAAAGAAATAAGATCTGCTTGGTCAGAGTGATTGAATAAAAACTCAATAGATTATTTGATCCATAAAATATCAATCTAATAAAATCTTGACTCAGCGTAGCATTAGTTTAATCAATAAAAATTCGATAAAAATCAGATAAATTAGGAAAAAAATCTATTTTGTATTCTTTTCAAACTTTTGTATGTAATGGATGAGATTTTAACTTTTAATCTATTATTTTATATTAAAAATCATACCATTAAATAAAATAAATATTTTTATTAATTACAAACTAAATTTAATATTTATTTAACATTAAAATTATTTTTAAGTATTAAAAAAGACTTTGATCAAACTGACCAATCTCATCTATTGAATTAGTAAGACCAAAAATCAACAGTCTAGCCAATATAAATCGAGTCCAATTTTTTTAATCTTGTATTCCATTTGGGAGGCGAATTCAAATCCAAAACAAATCAATATAAAATTATAATTATTAATAATTATTATTTTAATGATTTTTTTATAAAGAAACTCTTTGGAATGTTTATTAATTTCTATTTCTCGTAATTAGTCGTGTAACAAATTTTTGCCTAAAAATTTTTAAATAAACTTTGGCCAAAACCATATATGTACGCACAGATGGCAATTAATGAACACGTCTTTCTGCGTTTGTGGCATTAGGTTTAAAATCTAGGTTTTACTTCTCTCTCTATATATATATATATATATAAACAACTTGAAACTTTTTGGTTCAATATGACGATGATGATGATGATGAATGGTTCGAAATATAATCAGAGAGAAAAGAAGTCTCAAGAATGTTAAGATCATAATCCTACTGCATATAATCGTGATTTTAGCTAAAAACCAACATGACTTAATCCATAATAATTTTTAAAGATCCCAGAAAGTTTTATCGTAATTTTTGTAACATTTTTTTTTTCTAAGCCTATTACTTTTATTATAAAACGAAGATTGCGTACCGCAATTAAGTTGGCCAAGAAGCTAGCAAAGGTTTACAAGTAATTTTTATTTCGTAAATCCAGTTCTGGCGGTTTTCACATTCTTCGTCACTTTTTTTTTTTTTTTTGTTTATATAAAAGAGACTGACAAATCTTTATTAATCACTGATATTATTTTCTCGTTGTAATTGAAAAGCTAGCTAGGTTTTCTGGTTGTGGGTTGTATTATATAATATAATAATATGCCATCTCTTAGATTCAGCGAATGAACCTCTGGGCAATTCTCCCTGATCCACCTTTAGGAAAAAATCCACCAGGCCTACTCTCATTGCCAGTTCCATAAACTATCCTCAAAATTTCCGGCGGTGTCCGTGAATACGAAACGGAATTAGCATCCGCCGATAGGATGTTAATGGTGGTACGGTTCTCTGCTCCAAGTTCCAATGGCACAATCAAACCTTCGTCTTTCACCCCACACATGGCAAGCCGGTTCCTAAATTCTGAGATTCTGTCGGTAAAATCTGCCACGGTTAGTCCATAAGGCCTGACTGTCTCATTAGCGCTCTGGTAGAGTAATGATCGTATAACTGCATCTTGTCCGGCCTCCACCCCCAACAGTGAAGCAACCAGCTGTACCAGAAAAAGTGCACCATAATAAACAGAAAATTACGAAAGAACATGCGAAATTTTTCGATGGGAAAAATTGAAGGTTCTTACGGCTTGGTTGCTGCGTATGAGAAGGTTAGGGACAGTGCCAACATAACCTACGAGTCCAACGTAAGGAATAATATACGACGCTAAGAGAAAATTGAGCGCGTTGGCGTACGGATTGAATGGTGGAGATAATGTAGTATTCAATGCTTGGTTAATTATTGTGGCAAAAGCCTGAACGCTTAGATTCAGCCGAGGCCTTGGAATTCCTCCTACGGTTCTTGTGATCGCCCTGCAAAATAATTAATTTACAAAAACTACTGCATAAATAAATATATTTATCATTGATTAATTCGATTTGTTATTGTCATGCAAAGATGGCGAACCTGATATGTCCAATTTCCTGATAACCAAATTCCTCTATAATTCTACGGGTGGTTGGATCAAGATTGGCTATCCTTGCACCCACCGGAGGAGGACCGCCTTGGGCCAAAGAAGGTGCCATTGCATCCAGCCCCTTACCTAGTGAACCAAACAGAAAAAATTCTGCTTCTAAGAATTCCAAGTTCAAGGCAAATTGAACTCGGTCTACATCCCCAGCCACAATCTTTCTGCACTGAGGACGATTAACCCCCATAACCGCAATGAATTCCAACGGCAGAAGCAGCAGCAGGAAGGCAGACAAGCAAGATGGACAAGCCATTTTATTTTGATTACTTAAAATATATAAACCAAATTCAAGAGATGGGTGCTATGCATGACAGAATAAACCGTTGCTTTTATGGAGAAAAAAGTGTTGGGATGTCTACCTCGGTTGACATTAGGACCGCTCAAAGCGAATTAATGTTGGATTTATGGTCTAAGCTTTCGTAAAAATATATATATATATATATCTATTTATCTTACAACTAAAATACCAACCGATGCATGCCAATAACTAGGCAAAAAGGCTTTTTCTAGTTACTTCAAACTCCATATTCCAAAGTCCATATGTTATGCCAACAACTAATTATGCAAAGCTTTTTCTAGTTACATACATAATTAGTTGTTTAAAATTTTCTTTATTAAAAGTTTTGTTTTGGACGTAGTTATATTAAGAGATCAAAGGAAAGAATTTCTTCTTTGCCATAGCTATTAAAGAAAAATCCCATCTCAACATTGACGCCTCATGATGCATATAGGAGAGGAAAATACATTACCTTCAATAAGGAAAGAAAACAGTAAAGCCAGAATCTAAGAGAGTGATAGGTACTATGAAGCTCCAAAGTTTGCTTGGTATTCTTCTTTCGGTACAAACTAGTAGCTATTGAAAAAAGAAACATTTTGGTTTTTATTTTTTATATTCTTGGTATTATATTCAAGTGAGAATTAATAAGCCACTTAAAGTAGAACAAATTTCCAAGGTGCTTTGCTCGCTTTTCGTTACAAGGCAGATATTCTTTATTTAATTAACTTTTATTTTGAAAAATGTTTATATTTTCATGCGTTTCATATATGTTAATATGAACATAAAATTAATTTTTTAAAAACACGATTATACTAATAATAAACTAAAACTTAAAAATTGTTGATTTGTAAATAATTATTTATAACATATTTTATATATTTATACTACAAAATAAAGAGTTCTTTAAGGATGAAATAAAAGAATAATTAAAAAAATTCTTTTTATCTTGGCTTTAGCAGAATTAGGATAAATATCATTCTAATTTAACAGTATTAGGACATATGTCATTTCTAAAATTTTTCAAAAATTTAGAGAAGAGTTTTTAGGAATGATTTTTAGAGATTATTTTTCATATTTTGAAAATAATCACTAATCTTCCTAAATTCTTATAAATTTTATAGTGTTATATGTGTGATTGATAATGTTTTTCATTTTTATAAAATATTTATATTCTAATGTATAACTTACAAAATAAACATATTAATTAATTAATTAATATTCACGGTATCTAGAATATTTATCTTTGAGTTTTCAAATTCTTTCAATATTGGAAGTGTAATTCTGAAAGAAAATCATAATTCAAAAAATAATTTAAAATAAAAATAATTTCATTTAAAAAAAATTGATTCAATTATTAACAAAAAAATCTAAATTATAATGTATTTTATTTAGAATTATTTAAATTATTATGTATAACTATATGATACTCTGTATTATATGGCATAGAGCAAATTTAGGGCTTTTTTCACATTAATCATTCACTTTTTTTAATTTATTCATTAATTTTTTTCCAATAAATTTCTTTTACAATTAAATAATTTTGCATGTTAGATGAAATCAACAAACAAACTAAATAATTCAACATAAAATGCTCAACTAAATTTAAGTCACTGAAATTAATAAACAGTACAAAAATCAATAAAATCGACTTTTAATGCAAAGTACACCGTATTGCAAACCGAAGGCTTTGTATTTGGTTATAATAATTGTGTGGACCTTTCCACATGTTATTTTTATCATTATTCGAGCGCCTGATGATTTTCTTTTTCTTATTCAAACCTTTCTCTTTTAAAAGAAAAAAAAATGTGAAAGCATAACTTAATCCTCAGTTATTTTTTGTTTAATAACAACAAGACAATAACCATAAGAATTATAGTTGATTAAGTTACCGTGGGGGTACATCATAGTGATGGACTGGAGCCGTCCACAGCACTAATTACTGATTGGTAATTAATTACTATGTTGAATGAATTAACATTTACAATTGTGACATTATACCCTTTAACCGAAGCCTATTCGATACGTTAGTATCATCGAGCAGAATTAAATTTATTTATAAATTAGATTAAAATTTTTAATTTTTTTTTTAAATTTAAGTCTAGTTAGATTTAAAAATTTATTTTATTATTTATTATATCATTAAAATTATTTTTATATTAATATTTATATATTTATATAATTAAATTTTAAAAAATAATATTATTTTTATAATTAAATATAATTTACATTAGATTGAACTACTTGACAATAAACCTTGACCTCTACGAATCAAGCCTGACAGGTTAGGATTTAAATATAATTTAAATTAGGAGGACAAGTTTAACTTAGTACATTGAATATGATAAATAAAATTATAATTATTATATTTAATATAAAATTTTTAATTAATTTTTAAAAATGTTTTAAAAATATTGATTATCTGTGCGTTTAATTTTTCCACAGCATTTTAGACGGAGACACTTTCGGCACGAATTAAAATCATTACCCAACCTGTTATGTCTACTGACTTGCTGATGGGACACCCTAAATGAAGCAATACCGAACAAAGCCTAACATTTATCGTGTGGTTGGTTTATTTGTTATTTGGTTTTTACGTTCGGAAGTACAAAAGAAAAAAATTGGTCTTGGATTAAAAAAAATTACAATTTCTTTTGAAGGATCATACATAAAATATGTAATTAAACTTTTTTTTTAAAGACAAAAATGCACGATTCCATTTTTATAAATTAATTAATGTTTCATTTTAATTTTTAAAATTTTTTTATATATTTCAATTAGATTTACTCCTGGATTGGACTGAATCATATTTTCGTCGAGTGTGAGTATAATACTAATATTAAATATGCTTATTTAAGATTGACCCGATCCGAAATATGAGCCTTAAATTTTGTCAAAGTCTGCTCCTATTTGTAAATAGAAAGCCCGTTAGATATGTCCATAATATATTTTTTTATAATATATTTTTTAAAAATATATTCTTTAAATTTAATATTTATTAATTTAATAATTTTTTTATTAAATTTATAAATATAAATAATTTAACTTATTTCTTAAAGTTTATACTATAATATTATATATGTATTATTTATATAACAAAAATTATATAATACATAAAATATAAAATAAATATATAATATAATAGTAAAATGAGTAAGTTAAGTCAGGCTAAAGTTTTGAAAGTTGTACTCAAAACTTGGTCCATTGTTTAATCGTAATATAATAGTAAAATGAGTAAGTTAAGTCAGGCTAAAGTTTTGAAAGTTGTACTCAAAACTTGGTCCATTGTTTAATCGGATCTAATTTTTTTATTCAAATTTATTTTTTAAACTTAATATTTTTATCCAAACTTTTCTCAAATTTCAAACGGACCTTAAGGCTTGCACAGGTAACCTTTAAGCATATCTAATTTCAATTAATCATTGATTATTTTAACCTTTTACTTTGTTTTCTATATAAAACAATTTTCTAAAACAAAACGTAAAATAACAAATATAAAATAGTAAAAATAATACCAAACAAAAGAAAGTAAAGGATACAAAACTACTAGTATTTATTATTTATGGGCATGTACATAAGTTTTATCATTAATTTCTCTTACCAATTTAGATCTTGACGTCAGTTAAGCTAGACTGAATCGTATCAAAATTTTTTTATTTTTTTATTTTAATTAAATCAAATTTAATTAAATTTAAATCGATTCAAAAGTGTATTTTATTTTTGGCACTAATAAGAGCCTCCTTATATCATAAATTTTTATTATACCTCCTTTGGTAAGAAGGCATTAAAATTTGTGCATGCTAGGAATAACCAAAAAGTGGAAAAAGGCTAGAAGGATGATTCAGGGCTTTGCCAAAGCCCATTCACTGTCAGAGCCCAACTTCAAAGAAGCTTCAAAAACGAACTAAAACAATCCCTCTGGATTTGAGCTTGTAATATGCGGCAAAGCTACAATTAAAACCATCACTTTTGGAATTGAGGGAATTGCTTTGATCAATTGTTGTAGATGTTACCGTAGGACTGCCAAATTGGTTTATGCCTTTTTTCTTTTTCTAACCTAATTAATATTTAATATTTTTTCATATCTTTCTCCATTAAATTGTGGAGCACTCCAAGAAAAAAAAAATATAGTTTTATGTAACTCTTTTTAGGAGAGGAGATGTTGGAATTAGGTGTCAAGTCTCGTCAAATTTTGGATTTATTTAATTTACGTTGAATTTGATATTGATTGTAACAGCCCATACGTATAGATTTAAAGGTTAAATGAAATAATATTAATATTATATTATTTTAATTTTTATGTTAATTTATATTGATCTATATCGATCAATTCTAATCAATATAATTATGTATAGATTATCACAAGATTTTGAATCTTTTATTTTTTTTAAATTTTAATTATTTGATTTTTTTAACCATTTTTTTTTAATTTTTTGAATCCAGTGAAGGCTGCGTTAGCAGTGAACAAGTGTCTATTCTCATGGTTCTAAAATATTAATTATTATTATTATTATTATTATTATTGTCAAAGAAAGGTCAAATCTGCCAGCAAATTCCTTAACAATCTCTTCTAGAGTACGAAATCCTCGAAACCAAGTTCACCCGTATATCAGAAACTCTTTGATCTCGAAGACAATATTGTCAG
>JAQSVH010000003.1:8227830-8238031 GCA_029448705.1 Adansonia digitata
TGATGTAATGCAAACATCAATGGTCAAAGTTTAGGTTTGAAGAGTATGATGTGAAAACCCACCACGAAATAATAACATCAACATTTCTTCTAGCACCAAATAGCCGCAAGCAAAAAATTTTCTTATGTTCAGATTGAAGGGTAGCACACAATATTGGAAAAGTGGGAAAACCGAATAAGATTGAGATAACAAATTAAGCAAGGGATTTACATTCATGTTGGCAAAAGATAGGGAAGCTTCTGGCTTTTACTGCTGAGAAGATTAAATTTAATCGTAGCTATAAGGAGCACAAATCTAGACCCTTTCTGAGAGGGAGACAAAATAGCAGATTTGCAATGCGTGTGAGACAATTGGAACTCCATGCAACTTGATGAGCGTGAAGAGCTTTTATGAAATATTATTGTTATTATTATTATATAATGGACTTCCATTACTGGATTTATGTCAGAAATTCAGATTAACAATCGAGACACGTGGTTCTATTAGTGTATGATATTATGATGTACTATAGATTGTCTTTTTTTTTTTCCTTTTTAATTCAGGAAGTGTATGATAACAAGCATCATGGGTTACGCGAGGTCACCTCGATATAATTAAATCACAATCTCCAACATATATCAAACAATACCTAATAGTGACTCTTTATATATAATTATAATTACCAGTTAATACAGTCAATTTGTTCAGAATCTTCAGCAATATTGTCACTCAGATATATTAGTATAATAATCACAGGAGGGTAGAGAGACGAGAAAAAACATCACGCTTTGAAATTATTATAATTTTTCATAAATGATAAATAAAGTGACAATAACCAACCTCAACAAAGCCAAAAGTTGTTTAAATTTTATAAAATAATTGTGAGTTATGCAACCCTTTCATGATCATCATCAGTTCCCTTTCTCGCCGAAAGTCATGGATGAAGCCACTTTCTGGAAAGCAGGTCTTGAAGAAATATCAGCCCACCAAGCCTTAACATGTGGACGATCATTTATCAGATTTGCGCAGGGAGTCTTCATGAAATAGTAAGTGAAAGACAGGTGGAAGAGATCGGCCAAGCTGTAAAAATCTCCAGCAAGGAACTTGGTGCGGCTCAGCTTATCCTCATATATGTCTAGCACTTTGCTTAGCTTATCCAAGTTTTCATCGATGATTGCTTGATCAGGGGTTTTGCCCTGGAGAGGTGCCACGAAGAACTGGAGGATGATTGGAGAAATTGCAGGATGGTATTGCTGGGATTCAACCTCCATCCACACTTTGACCTGTGCAGCCTCTTTCAGATTTTGGTATCTAATTAGATCATATCCACTTTCCTTGAACTTTTCAGCCACATATGCTGAGATTGCTCTAGATTCTGATGTATAGATATAGACATACAAAATGATGTAAATATTTCTTCATTCAATGTATGCAAAGAAAAATTAAGAGATAAAAACATGTTCTAAAAATAATCGATGACTGGCTAAAAGAGCAATAGGAGTTAAAATGAAGTGCCAAGTGTTAACAGCAGGACTGATCTAGAAGGACAGCCTACCAAAAAGACTGAGATCTCCGTCTTCTAACACTGGAATCTGACCAAAAGGCTGCATCACAAAAATTGAAAAAAAAAAATGCCATAAAAACTAAGCCATATACATAAGGAAAAAAAAAAAAAAAGAACCCATCAATCACCCAAATACTAACATAAAAAGATTAACGGTTTGTTTAATTACATTCTTGGCTAGGAAAGGAAGCTGCTTGTGTTCACCAGCGAAAAGGTCGACAGTGATGAGCTCAAAATCTGCTTCCTTCTCGTGCAAACAAGTCATCACTCGGGAAGTGCACGGCGACATGGCAGCTCCATGCAACTTGAGTGCCATTTTTTTTATTATTATTATTTTGAGATTTGATCAGAGAGAAATGAGAAGAAGTGAGGAAGAAATTGTGCAAGTGAAAGGAGGGAGGAACAGTCTTTATATAATACTAAAGCCTGCAAATGTGAAATATATGACCTAATCTTCCCTTCGATGGTATCAGAAAAAAGCTTTCGATTACCTTTTCTGTTTTTTTAGTCATATTTAAATAATACTTACTGTACTTTGTAAATTGTGTCATTGTAATCTTTATTCGTATTTTTCACATAGAAAAGTTCTATTATATATTCAAAGAATTATTAGGCTAGTACAAAAAATATGTTTATAGAGAATTATTGCAAATTTTCAAGCACTTCGGGATACACTGAGTCACCTCGGTGTATATGTCTTAAATTAAATCCCAATCTCCAAGATCTTGGTCAAATATCATTTTTAATTAATTAATTGATAAGATTTTATAAAGTTATGATTAATTAAGATGATTTGAAAAGTTGAGATATATTTATACTTTCAACATTGCCATAATTTTAGTGTCTAATCTTGAAGTGAAAAGCTCTATTTATATATATATATATATATGAAAATAAGCAAAGGTTTATTTCTTGAAAATATATACATAACTCTGTTGTACTATTGTGAAGCTGACAAAAAAGTGCAAAAAAATAATTAGAAATGTTAAAAAGAACAAAATTGAAGTATTTGTCATTTCCATCTAAGAATTCCCCAACAAAATACTATGAAACCCAAAACGTATAAAATTAATTGTAGGGTGACAAATTATCTTTAGATTAATATTAATTTGTAAAAAATTAAGGATCTAATAAGATTTATTTATATAATTGTAATTTTAGTTTTTGGAAAGTAAATTGATTCAGCTTTATATATATATATATCTTTTATATTATTATTTTTTTAGCAATAGAAAATTGATTTAGCTTAATGACACAATCGGGTACAATCTGTTCAACCAAAGTTTTCCGTGCTGTGCATAAACATTAGGGGAAAAAGGGAAAAAGAAAAAGGGTCAGATGATAAAGCAAAGCTTCATCTTGAGATTTGCTCTTAAGAATATGTTATTAGGACATTGATACATACGAGGAGAATCAACAGCTTTCGGTTGGGACCAAAATATTACAAATAAATTAACTTCCATTAATTTTTAAATTTTTTATTGCATTAAAAAAATTTAATTTTTTATATGCATTCAAATAAATTTGTTCCAAACCGAAAATTAATTTATACTAAAAAATTATTGAAGTGCGAGTTAAAAATTTAGTATTTCTTTGAATATAAATTTAAAATTAAAACTTTATTTTATAGACAAATTAAAGTTTAAAAATTATCTGAATATAATAAATATATAATATTAAAATAAATAAGATGATGAAATTTAAAGGATAAATTTGTAATTTTAATCATTATATTATTACTTAAAACCATACCAACTCATGAAATGATTTTGCTTAAGCCATTTAACTTTTAACGTGTTTTAATTAGATTAAAAAGCATTGCTCCCAAACATATTTTAGTTATTTTTACCAAAAAGAGACTCTTGATTTAAGAAAATAAACTTTACTTACAAAACTTTAATAACTTCAAAGTAAAATTAGAACTTCCATTAGTTTAGAACTTCAGCACCGTAAATCTGTTACGCCGCAACTGCCCAAAACAAAAGGATATTAAAGAATGAAGTGGCGTGAAATTCATTTAGGTTTTTTTTTTTTTTTTTTTTTGATAGGACGTTACGAACTTTACAAATCTACTATTATATATTTACAAATTACTAAATACATTAGGTGAACTAAGGATAAAGGGAGAAGGCAAAAGGAGGGAGTATAAACGTAAAAGATACAAATACAATACATTGCCAAGAAATAGAAAAATATATAAGATATATATATTTATAATATAAATATGACAATTCAGAAAGCTGCCTCTGGCTTCAGAAAGTTGTGATATTCCAGCTGGGTCATTTCCCCACCATTCACTGGGTCAAATTGGCATCGGTAGAAGCTTCATCCATAACCATTTACACTTTTTAGTGCCCCCTTTATACCCATATAAATTTTCACATTCAACCAAATAAAAAAATGGAAAAAAGAAAGAATGGAAAAACAAAAGGAACAACTAGCAGCAAATAAGATGTATGCGTCCACGCACACATTTACATGCATACACATGTACATAAATACGCATACACAAGTGTCATGGTGGTAAGGAACAGGGTAAGAGATGAAGAACATAGGAAGAGAATATTAATGCTTTTGGCCCACATAAAAGTGATACCACCTTGATGACATATAGAAGCCCTCAAGGAAATTTCCCAAGAATATGCTAATGAAATTTTTAACAAATTGTGCTCCTAACAAAAATTTAACTCTAGGAAAGTGGTGGATCAGTAATTTTTACGTCAGGATAATCGATTAATTACCAAGCATGTAGCCAAAAAAAAAAAAAATTCTAAAGCCGTCATATATGCTAGATTGGTGATTTACCAGCATAGTAAATAAAAGAGAATTTTATACTCATGGATGGTTTTTTTCAACTAATTTTTGATAATCCCTATTATTATTTGTTTTTTCTTACCTTCCATCCATGCCAAGAATTACCACGGTATTCTTTTGGTGACCAAAAGCAACAATGTACTGAGAACCTTCAACGAGGCGGAACTGAGCCACCGACCACTCTGAGCTGAAGTACTTGGGTAACACACCTGCAAGCAGAAAGAGAATTTGGCAGTTTAGACGCTTATGATAGTTGATTCCCCAAAAAACAAAAAAATTGTACCAAACGCCTAATTTCTGATAGATATATTAGCACAATCTAGTTAGCTGTCACATTCTATTCAAGTGTTAGGTTCTCTGCTGGCTGAAGTACTTGGATAACTCTCCTATAAGCATAAAGCCACAGTTTAGATGCTCATCATATCACTCACCCAATTTGAAGATTTACCTAAATGTCAACTTTGTAGCAGCTACTTAAGGGACAAACTTGTTAGATACTATTAGATTGCTAACTCGCCAGCCAGGTCATCATCATCGTCATCCAATCAAAATTTGTAATTTTGTTTCTCATGCACGGGTGACACTAATCTTAGAATTCAGAAATAGAAAGTGGTAAAGGGCAACTGACATTGATGTTTTTCTTACATAATAGATTCTATTCTGTTGCACACAATATAATTTTTGGTGATAAGAGAATCTTGAACATTTGCATCATCTAAAGGTATGAAAAGGAAGTTAAAAAAGCGTATCATGTTAACTTTCATAGTGATCCAGTGACTGAAGACAAAATCACATTGTTTGAAACGACAACAACAGTGAAAGCAGTGAGCAAAAGAGGGCACTTTACCTCTGATAAAAGAAAGAGAGGGATGGGGCGACGTAACAGGGTCGGATGCACTTTGTGACCTTTCAATGCCTGGAGATCCAGCATTAATTTTAAGGCTGAAAACATGGACCGTGCCCTTGTCACTCGAAACTGCTAACCACTGAGCATTTGAAGAGAAGGCCAAACTATAAATTTCAGCTCTATCTGCACCCCTCCTTACCTATATTAAAATACAAGAAAACTTTCAGAATATCAGCAAATTTGTGGAATCTACACAAGTGAAATTTGAGTCCCCCATGCGACCCAGAACCGTAAAAACTGCCAAACCTAATCAAAAGGAGCATCTTACATCCACCGCATATAGAAAATTTAAAAGAACAGTGTCTAACACTCATAACACATTATATGTAGCGTACTACGAAAGCCATGACAAAACTTGATTACTTAGATACACAGAACATGAAAAGATCTTAATGATGAAAAGGTTAGAATCCCCCATTCGCTTGGCATGAATACCCTAAATTTGCTCCCAGTTTGTCGCATATATCTCAACTTGTTAGCATGTACAGGCAACTCAAAGGAATATATTGTTAACCTTTTTCAAGCTGACAAAATCATAATGAAATAGAACAGATGCAATAAATCATATTAAAATCTAAGTTGAGCATCATAGGACAAACATTCTATTGAAATTTCTTGCAAATTATGTGTCTTTATATTAATTTAACTAAAAAAAATAGCGAAGACAACTTAAAAACTTCGAAACAATTTTAAATTTAACCTCTGTGCTAGAGATTTCCACTTGAATCACCAAAATTTAAACCCAATTTGCCTAACTCAGTTACACAATCAATAAAAAAGAAGTAATAAAATAGCCTTAATAATATTAAATGACATACCTCTTGCAGCAAGCTACCATCAACAGTATTAAAAATTCGAACGAGGGTCCCTTTCGTGCTAGCAGTAGCAAGCAATTGCCCATCCTGCGAGAGGGCAAAGCACGCAATTCTTGAATCATGGGCCATAATGAACTTAGTCCTCTTCGAGGCGTAATGCTCCACCCTAACTTGCCCCTTTTGCAATCCAGGGCAAACCAAGACCAAGGACCCAGCACCCTGAGACACCGTGCAGAGCCCCTTTGGATTCGCGATGGTCTCGATCTGGTGCAGCAGCTTCAAATCCGCAAAATTGTAGACGAAAATTTTTTGTTCCAAAACGACTATAATTCGATCCCTCCGAAGCCGAGCCGATCTTACTTCGGAACGAAACGAAAGCTCACCGATGCATCGACTCTGGTGGTCGTCCCAGATCATAACCTTATTGGGCGGGTATTGTGGGTTGGGTCCACCGCCAACGAGAGCCAAAATATTGCACCGAAAAAGCATCTCGACAACTCCGATGCCGCCCCCGCGATCGAAATCTCGGCGAAAGATCTCACGGAATGGATCGCAATTGTAGATCCGGAAGCCATGGTCAGTTCCAGCGGCGAAGCAGCCGTGGTCCTGGTTGAAGGAGAGGTGGAGAAGAGAGGGCAGCGGCGCCGCTGTAGCAATAGCCTCGGGTGGAGTTGAAAGGGGGATGTGGTAATTAGGGTTAGCGTTTGGGGTCGGGTTGGTGTCCGGGTCAGTAGAAGGGTGAAGCTGCATCTGAGGGAGAGATTCCGATTTGTTGTTGGTTTGGTCCGTTGAGGAAAGGAAGTTAGGGTTGGGGTTAGGGTTAGGGCTAGGATAAGCTGAGAGGGTGGCCATGGAAGGATTTAGAAGAAATTACGAAGGATTCTAAGGGCCAACGAAGAAGGTTAAAAATAATATCAGAGCAAGCAGGTGAAAGGGAAGGGGAAGGGAAAGGGCAACAGAAAGAAAGGTTTGAGAGTAAGACAGATTGATCCTTTTCTAAAACCAAATTACGACGCTGTCCTATTCGGAGAAGGACAGTTGTGTCCTTCCGATGTTATGGTCTGTTTGGGCAACATGTAAAATGACAACGTCAAAACATTCTCAAAGAAATGCGTTGCCAGTTGTGATGGTTTTTGGTTGGGCTGGGTTTGGGCTAAGCATTCGCCAATTAGAGGAGAAGCATCGAGAAAAGCGGGAAAGTTTCGCTTCGTCCCTACGCCAATTTCCTTCGGAAAAAAATATAAATACTTGCACTGTACAAATATTAATTTTCACAATCGAATCCTCCATAAAAAATTTTAATATTAATAAAATTATATTTAATTAATTAATGAAATATTAATTAAATAATTTTGATATAACAAAATACATATTGATTAAATAATTTGACCTTTATGGAGATGATATGGCTTTTCGATCGGACGAAGCACAAGTGTCTGTATAATTTTTATTTTAATATTAATATACATTGCGTTGGATTATTTATATCATTTGAAATTTATAGGTATTTTATAAATATTTTTAATTTGTAACTCATTTTAAAAATTTTTAACAAAATATATTAAATATATGTACAGATGTATATCAGTTGCATTTATGTTTATATTTAAATCTAAAGTTTCAAAACTATATATATTTAATATCAAAATTTTTAAACATAATATAATCATATAAATAAAAATATATTAAAAGTGTATGTAATTCATTATTTGATTATATTCAATGGTTTAATATCATTAAATATATTTTATTTTTTATTGAAATTATACAAAATAAAATGACTTATGATTAAAGATGCATTACAAATTATTTTAAAAAAATAAATAAATGAATTAATTTTTTAAAAATCAAAATCTCATAAAAACAATACAAGTTAATATGTATGGTATTGATCAAAAGGTCACTTCAAATCGAAACGATTGGTATAATTTAGTACAAAAATCAAAATGATATTAATATTATTGAACTTTATGTCGTCCACATGATAATTAAATAGACTTAATTTAATATTTAATTAATATTCAATTGATATTATCTATTGAAATTAAAATTCAAGTGGTAAGAGTTAAAGTCTACTTTAGTAATTAATTAGAATACAAATTCATTAATGATAGAATACAACTTTAATTAGTCTTCTAATATAGTTCCCTAGTATAGTCTATAAATTATCTGTGCTAATTATCCAAAAAAAAATGTAAATTAAAAAGTTTATACGAAATGTTCGTCTTTTTATATTTGAAGTAAGGTGATGTTCTTATCAACAATGGGTAAAAGTACATTCTTAATTAAATATTACAAATATATCATAGTTTCAAATTTTTTTCAAAATTGATATATTTCGACCAATACAATACCAATGATCATATTTTTTGGTAAAATTTTAAATTTAAAAAGAAATTAATATAATTTTTTTTCTAACCATATAACGTTAAGAAAAACCTAAAAAGAATTAGGTCGTTATAGTTAATTCCTAGCTAGAGCCTATAGCTTAAGATAAAAAAAAATGTACAAATATAAAAATTTAAATTTAAAATTTATTAAATATCAAATAGTCGTAAGAATTAACAGGAGATAATGGAACATATTCAACTTTATTTATTAATAGTAATTATTGTACTGAAATAAATTAAAAAAAAAAGAAACTATATATGCCAATTGATTTGATGATCTCTTATGTGTAGTTAAGATTCAATGTTTTGATGATCTAACAGTGGCTCCCATGGCTCTATTCTTGTGCCGATGACAAATGCCATTTGCCTGCGCAATTTCAAATCTTATTTCTCCCCACACCGAAAAGTGGTAAAATGAGAAGGAAAAATACCCTGGAGAGGCCCCATTTCATATATATATATATATATATATATATATCCGCACTAGCGAAGAAGACAAAGAGAGAGAGAGAGAGAGAGAGAGAGAGAGAGAGAGATTGAGGCATGTTTGGCTGGCTTGATTGATGAAGAGGAGGTGAAGCGGTCGAGTAATGGGAGAGGAGAGAGAGAGAGAGAGTGGGAAAAATGAAAGGTACATTGGGGAAGCATGTTCAGGTTCGGTTACATTCTCACCAATCATCTTCCAACCCTCATCCTCTCTCTTCTTCAACCCGAACCTTCTAGATTCCGGACCCTAGGATGACCCTTCCACTTCCGCTCTCGATCTCGACGCCGCCGATGACAAGAATTTCATTCTCAGTCAAGGCTTTTTTCTGGTAAAATCTTCTCTATTTGGATGTAATATTCAAAGTTTCTTATTTTGTTTGTTCACTTTTTTTTTTTTTTGATGATGGATGCAGCACTCCTGATTACATCACCTCTGATAATCAGAACTTGATGAACGGCTTTGATTGCAACAAGGTATAATTAATAATTCTTCGAGGAATATCTGGTAAAATTTTTTTTCTGCTTTCCTTCAATTTATCAATTCCACAGGAAAAGATTCTTTGTCCTAAGTCGCCGGAGAAGCTGAATACTCTTAAAAGCAAGAGACCTCGACAATGTAAGATTCTATTAATCGGTGAAAACTAGGATATTTAGACAGGGATCGTATATTTGTAGTAGTTGTTGAAAAGTTACGATCTTTTAATAATTTGAGCTTCGTTGCCAAAAAAAATGAAAAGACGTTTGTTTTTTGCAAGACATGGCAGCGTGGAGCTGCATTTTAAAGAGATGTTTAATCCAGACTTTCATAACCTAATGTGATCAGTACAGATAAAGAGTGATATTCCTATGTTGTTATGAGAAATAATCCATGTAATGGTGGAGGTCCATTGTGAATGATGAGAGATGCTGTACTTCTATCAGAAAGCAAATTAGTGACTTTATTATTCATCACACAGTATTTTGCATATTCATTGCGGAAATTGGAGCCTGGGCAAAGAGCATAGGCTTTCAAATAGGACCCATCCTGCATAAAGGTCATCAAACATGTTTATTGACCCAAACCAAAATTCTCAGTATGATGCTATAGCATAGTGAAAAGTAGAAAAACGAGGCCCTACCTATTACATGAAACTTAACTGATAGGACAATTTGTTACTGGTCTGAACACGATTCAAGATATTGGTAATAGAAATTACTCATCCTTTTCTTGTGGAGTCCCTTATTAAATATTAATGGAACATTTGAG
>JAQSVH010000003.1:8259532-8292112 GCA_029448705.1 Adansonia digitata
ATGAATTCTATGGCAAATTAAGGAGACGAAAATGAAAGATAGCTTATTTTACTCAACAATCAGTTTTATATTTTTTTAGTTTTTTGGTAAGTGCATTTGCATATAAACAATTTAAAATATTAATATTATAATTTGTTAGAAGAAAATTTTATTAATAATTTTTTTATTACTTAATTTGATATAATAATTTTAAAAACATATAATTGGTAATTTAGTTGTATGTTAATCCGTTAAATTACTATAATTTTTTAATATAAATATATAATTTCAATTAAGTATTATAAAGTTGATGGTATTTATAAAAATATATGATTTTTAGTAGTTAGATAATTTTTTACAATTATGGTTTTAAATTTTAATATTATCTTCCAACATTTAATGTTATATTATCGATTATATATTTTATTATTCGATTACAATTATGGCATTATTTACTTTTATGTTATACATCATATATTATTAACTTATAATTATCTATTTTTAAAATTATTAAATTTTTTAAGATGTTATCAATCATTTATTAATACTTGTTAGGGCAAGATAATATCCCACATCGATTAGCCAAGGATATGGATTGTGGCTTATAAAGCAAGGGTCACCCTTCATCTATCGAGACTCTCCCACGGGACAAAATCCCTTCCACAAACGGCTTGGGGAGAATATTTTATAGACGGTTGAGCTAAGACGGCACTCACATCTATAGAGGCACTTTTTCTCAAAGGACAAAATCGTGAGGACAGTTCATAATTGCTTATAGCACAGTTTGACAATCTTTGCATCAACAATTGGCACCGTCTGTGGGAACCTACACAGTCCACACCTTGTTTGGGGGGCTAGTATTTGGGCAAGATAATAATCCCATGTCGATTAGCCAAGGATATGAACCACCCTTCCCCTATCGAGGCGTCTCCCGTGGGACAAAACTCCTTCCACAAACGGCTTGGGGACAATACTTCATAGACGGCTTAGCTAAGACGGTACTCACCTCTATAGAAGCGTTTTTTCTCAAAAGACAAAACCGTGAGGACAGTTCATGACTGCTCCAAAACGGACAATACCTTATAGCGGGCACAGTCCGACAATCCTTGCATCAACGATACTTTTATTTAATACAATTTTTAATATTTAGAAGCACATAAGCTGAAAATTGATTATAAATAAATACATATTAAATTAGCATATTTTATAAGATTTGTAATTTAAAAGGCATGTAAGCTGGTTTGGTAGCCGATAAACGTTGCATTCATGAAAGACCTTAATGTTATTTTAGTAATTACATAATTTATTTATCTTGCGTATAAAATGACAGCCTCCGTAACAGTAATTAAAGAGATTTGTCTTTTGAATCTCCACACTTCTTCTTTATTTGTCTTATCTCTCTTAATTTATTAAATAACGTTTAATTTAAGTTTTGAAATATTGATTCTAATACCTTTTGATAATCTTTATTTTATAGGTTTTCAAGTGAAAAAAACTCACAAACAAATTTACACTTAACAATAAGAAATTAAACTAATTAATTGATATGAACAATGATTATGATGCAAAATTATATTAAAGGTTGGCCGTGAAAATTCTTTGCTTATCTAAAAAGTTAACGAGTGTCTTAGCAACTCCAGCATATCTCTTCCAGCACATTGGGACACGTACGTCTTGCTGGCCTAGATGTTGGATGTGACAACCATGATAGGATAGGATAATAACAAATCACGATCCTATCAATTATTTAAGCCATTCAGCCAAGAAGGCTGGTTTTTTTTCTTAAGTAATGTTATCAAAATTTAATCTTAATTATTAAAATTAAAAACCCATTATTCTATAAAACAAATCTTCTATCAATTAATTAAGTCAAGAAAGCAGATTTTGCCTTTGCACTATAGGTTACTTTTTGGATGTTAATCCGCGCCCATCGGTAAGACTTCAACCAGCTGCTGGCTGCTGATACTCTCCATGGGTAAATTAATTATGACACCAAGCTATCCTTTGCTTTATACCATTGCTTTAAATCTAATTATTGAAGAAGAAAAAGGACACTGACCAATTAACTTTTTTAGGTACAAAGTAAAGCATATGAAGTTTTTGTTCCCATGTTTAGTTTACGAGGGCTGTGCTAGGTTTCCACAATTTCTTACCTGTCTGAAATCCTTGTATCACCCCCTCTATTCTTTTTTAAATTATAAAGAAAAAGAATATATTATTTATCTTCAAATCACTTATATTTTTTCTTTGGTTTTTTCCCTCAGTACAGTATCTTTCAAACGGTTAACCAGCAAGTTCAAATGAGAAACCCTAGAAAAGCCTAATTATTTATTCTGTTTTAATTTTTTTTTTCCTTCTACTTCACCGTCTGCATCTGCCAACAGCCTGTACCCAGAACGTCCAAAACCTTGACTTTGAGCCATCCTCAGTTCAAGGAAAATTATTCAATCCATTATCCATTTCAATATTTTATACATTTATAAAAAATTTATAAAAAAAAATAATGGCAGCATGAACGACACCTGTTGGCGACAAAACAAAAATATGTCCAAATACTAAAAAGTGGTCCCCCACGATATCTAGGCCTTTCAGACAGAAACCCTAACCCTGGATAGGTTTGATTATCTTGAAGGAGTAAATGGAGAGATGAAAAAAAAAATTTATAGATGCGGTTGGATTATTCACAATTTCCCTTGATCAGGATGGCAACTTAATTCTATTCAAACGACAAAGGCATAATCTTAGCTATTTCTAGTTTGCATAGGGGCAGAAAATACAGGATTTATTTCAAGCCTAAGCACAAATTAACTTGGAAAACAAGCCTGAAAAGTATATACTAGTTTTTACTGGCTAGACTACAAAATACAAAACCAATTAATTTGGAAATGAAATAAATTGGTAACTAATATTTAAGTTGATATATATATATATATATGTATATGAAGCGTAAGTAAGTCAAATTGAATCCGAAAAAAATTTAAATTTTAAGCTTAGGCTTGAAATTAATTTAGTCTGACTATCGATTTGAATTCACTATTCATTTATTAAAAATATAAAAAATTATTTTTATATTAATATTTTATATTTTATAACTAAATTTAAATAAAAATATATCATTTTAAATTATAAATATTATTTCAAGTTAACCCAAAAAATAAAAAATATATATTCGACTCGGTCCAGACCGACTTAGTAACTCAGCTGATGGATAGGTTTAATATATATATATATATATATATCCGCATGACAAAGAAAAAAAATGTTTTAAGAACTCCTTAGCTTATTTTTCTCACATGGTGATCAGATCTGAATCACTTGCGACACAAGGATGTAGCCTGAGAAAGAAAAAACCTCAGTATACAACTCCGTGGACTACAGAATATTAAGATACTGCCAATGGAAAAGATGAAAACTCTTACAATCTTGACTGAGAATTCTACACAGTTCATATTTCTATATGCATCAAATATAAGCGGCTTGGTGTTATAGTTGAGTTTTTTATTTTCACTGCAAAATAGTCTTCACTATCGGGCACCAGTGAAGAGCAATCAACAGCAGCTAAAGAATTCAGATCTAAATCGAAATTATATATAAATTAAGCAAGCATAAACCAAACCCTAAATTTTCATACATAAACTCCCCATTAAATGTAGGCTGTTGGTTGAACTCAATAATTCAAGGAAGAACAATACGAGAAATAGCTAGCTTCAATTCTGATAATTCTTAAGCTTATATTAGTCAATCGGAAAACAAACTGAATATTTCAATCTCACAGAAGCAGAAATATATATATATTGGAAGACATCTACCAACTTTGGCCCCCAAACCAAGCTCTGCTGCTTTATAAATCATAGCTACATCACCAGAAACATAGAGTAGTTAATTTAAATTTAAGTCTGGAAATAATCACCATGCTTTACATCTTTCGAAACGGCCCGGAGAGAGAGGTATTACTCCTGTGAAGAGCCTTGAACTTCGATGGGGTTGATGGAACCTCAGATCTCCTAAACTGTTCACCTGATCTGTAATTTGATGTTTCTTCCTTTTCTTCATGGATGCCTGCCCTATTCTGGTTACTGGCGCTTTCCCCTTCTTGTTCCCTATACCTATGCAAATACCTTTTTAATTGCTCAGCGTAGTTATCAAACCCTAGAGTTGCAAGTGCCCAACAAATGTCATCCCCATTAACAGTTTTGCGCTTTTCCTTGTGACACTTCTCGGATGCTTCCCCGGTAACAAAGCTAATAAACTCGGATACGCATTCTTGCATGGTTTCCTTAGCTTCTTTGGAGATCTTTGCATTGGGAGGTAGAATCTGCTTCATGATTCGCCCAACGTTAGCTATCGGAAGCAACCGATCTTGATCCTTAATGATCCCAGCCTCATCTGAGACTCCTCCGGCTCCTTCAAAGCTATACCTACGGCCTTCTCTCTCTGAACCAAAGCCTATTTTATCGGTCATCTCTATCTATGCAGAGAAAACTAATATCCTGTTAAATTCAGACACGTCGCTGCTAATTTTTAACTTACGATTATATAGATATATATTTATATACATCTATGCGCGTGTTCATGTATGTGTATGTAAGCGATAAAATGGTAAAAGTTTGTTCCACTTGACGTGGCAAGTTTTGATATTACAAATCGGTCAACCTATTGAAGCTACAATGCTAGGCAATTTTCCACTGTTGGTATGAGTTAGGGCTTTCTTCTATGTACATGTGTGTGTGTGTGTGTATATCTATATATATATATATATATATTGAAGTACTACTCTCCTAATGGGGCTTTTGTGGGAGCAATCTAAACCTTAAAAGGCATTGAGAAAAAGACTCAAAAACTTATCAATTATGTATAGAAAATGGTCCCCTCTGTCCTCAATACATTTAGTGCTCTCAATAAGTTCCAATTGAGAACCCTTAAAAAGATGCTGCAAATTTGAAATTTATTAAGTACACGCACGTGTGCTTTTTGCATTAGACGCAACCAAATTCTAAGACCTAAAAAGAGGCCAATTTAATCACAAATGAAAGCACTAAAGTTGGATTACCTACTAATTAAGTTTTCACATGAGATTATTATATCCGTGTACACAAAAAATAAAAATTATATAAAAATTATATTTGATAGATTGATAAAATATAAATAATATATTATGTCATTAAATATTAATTATTTAAAAATATATCATTAATTTTAATTTTAATAATATAATAATATATAAATTTATATTTTTATTACATCAAATATAAATAAATTATATTTTTTACTTTTTAATTGCTATATTTTTTGTGAGGACGTCATGTCGCCGGCTACTCCTGAACTGTAGGCTTGTTATATAATGCCACGTTGCTTATGAAGACTAATTAAAGGTAACAAATATGGGGTTTGCACGTTGCAGTCGGTGGCAGATTGATCGATTGATAAATCGGACGAAGTTATGATTTGATGGCAGTTGATTAACGGGTCATTATCTTGATGACAATTATGCTTTGTTAGAACATGCCCCGAACCCAACGCCAAGATTATATGACCCTATGTGTAGTTTACTTGTATAATAAAGCAATCTGTTGTACTAAGTGTGAACTTTAAGTTTATCGATTGACGAAAGGCGTTTGCTAGTGCAAATTAATTACAATTATTGTTAGATGCTTATTCATTTCGAATCAATCCCACAAAATCAAATATTCTTGAAAGAAAAACCAAAACCATGAACTATGAATACAAGTAGAGGGAAATATTCGATGCTTTATATGCTAATTGGAGAAGTATTCGACTAATTTCTTTCATATACTTTTTAATTATATTTTTGAATAAATTTGAAAAGAGGGTTTTTTTTATATATATTTAATATGCATACAAAGATTTTTTTTTTTTGTCTAAAGCAGTTCATAGCTTTAAGACTAATGAAAAAAATTATAAATACGTTCGCATTTGAACTCAAATTTATTTATTATCATTTCTTAAAAATACATCCATAAATTAATTTAATTTTAAATTTATAAATTTATATTTATAGTATTAGCATATAAATTTATGTACCACTAACATATCACGTATATTTCGTCCAAATGCCTTGTAATAGATGTATGTGTTGTCAAAGAATTATCCCATCCCCAATTTAATATTTTATTACAAAATATATATAAATAATATATAAACATATATATATATATAAGTCCCAGGACTATGCCGGTTGCTGATGGCCAATCTTCTCCATCAAACCGTACTTACCTGCGTGAAACCACTGTTAGAGAACATGATTTTTGGTGGTCCATGATTACTTAAAAGAATACATGCTTTGCTCTCAGTCATGAGGCGGTTGAACAAAAGCACAGAAAAAGAAGAGAAATAAAAACAAATCTAAAACACAGACTTTATTTATGGCCATACTCACTTTTAAAACTCTAGTTTACTTAAAATTGGACCAACTTATGTTCTCATGTTAATTTCTCTCGTTTAAGATTTGAGCTACATTCAAACAAGACTAGGTACAGCTAGCCCCCCCACCCCCTCCCCCACAAAAAAATCAACTCTGCTTCCATTTAAAGATTTATCAATTATAGTCCAGGATTTAACTACATGAAAGATTTGGTCTTAACGAGAGATTCTCCATCATAAGTACAGCTAAGGGTTATAAAGAAATTAATGACATTAAGTAAATACTAGCTTGTACTTAATCCCTGAAAAAGACTGAAAGTAAAGGAAAAATATATATATACTAAAATTTACACAAAAGTCTTTCATATATGCTTTTTTCAGGGCCTTGAGAAAGTTAATAAAGATTGTTTAGTTCCCCATCTTTTTAGGGTCCAAACCTACCCGCTTTGTTTTAAGATTCTTCTTTTAGTGGGCATCTTATAGCAGATTTAAGTCTGAAGCTTTTGTTACAGTAAGACTTAGACAGTACTAATTAAATACTTATGCTGAAAGTTAGTTAGTTTACATCAAAGGAATAGAAATTGTCTAATTTCTTATTAAACTTAGTACGACATATATATATATATATATATAACTAAATTTGCCAGCAGCTTTTGAAATCCTGCTGTTTGTATTCACTGCTAACTTAAAAAAATCCTTAATAATTACTGGATGCTTGATCTCTACTTCTTGTTCATTCAGGGTACCTGGTAATTAAGCACTTTTTGATCAAGATTAGATCTTGAAAATAATCAGGAAAATTGTATAATGATACAAAAAATACAGTCAATTAATCAACTGTTTGATCTGCTACAAACAAGAACGAAAGCTAACCACGATATTCACATAGAGGGAAAAAAAATAGCTCCTAATAAAAAAAATGAAGAAAAAATTACCATTAGAATTATTAAGGAAAAAATTGGTAGGTGGTCCAAGCATTTTAATATAGTTGCCAATAACAATTTGTTTTGATGAAACCCTTTTTTAGTACTTACAAAACAATTTGTATTTTCTTTTCTGTTCTTAATTACCCCCTATTCAAGACAAGTACGAAGGAATAAGTCATTAAGGCGTACAAAAGAGTGGCAATTTAGAGGAAAAGTGATGGCAAATTTGGGGTCCAAACTCTTAACACTTATACAATCTGCTTTTGAAAGTAAATAATAATTTAGATAAAGTTTTTTTTTTTTCCTTATTTACATTGTATTTTTCTTTTATTCTTGTTGGTTACCGCATGGAATTTTAGCAGGTTAACATTTTCGTTAGTCACCATATTTCTTGTTGGTCCAAAGATATTGGGTGTCAGCTTATATCCAGAGCCCATGCAGTTTATGTTGGGCTATATATTACTTTGATTATCCTTTTAATCCACCCGGTTCTTTTGTGGATTAAAAATATATGTATATTTACTTAGAAAAAAAAAAACAATTGCAGCGAGCCAAGCATTGACCTTACGATAGTTAGATTACGAATCAGTAATTTGAGTACATGTATTATTTATTATGTTTTTTAAAATTTTAAATAAAAATATAATATATATTAAATATATAATATTAATATTATTTAAACCTATACATATTATATTTATATTATATTTTTAATTTATATTAAAAATTAATAAATATAATATGTATATATATATATATGTATATGTGCGCGCGTATGCGTGTATCAATCATTTTTATTTGGTGTCTTCGTAGGCAAACTTCTTAGGGGAAAAATAGACATAGACCTTTACGCTAAAAGTACATATGTCCCAAATCTATCTATAGGTATCAGGGGAAAAATAGCCAAGTGTTGAGCTCTGCAAATTTACAGTAGTTTTAAGCTGTGCAAAGCCTTTCCATTTGTTTCTTCAGTATACGTAAGGAAATAATTCCCATGGCCCTAAGTCTCAAGTTCAGCCCACAAATAATAATAATAATAATACTTATTTCGATTTCAATAAAAAAACATTATTTAGTTTTTCATTCAACCACGTCATACCTTTTGTTAAAAAATATGAATTTGTATTTAATTTAAGGTTAATACATAATTAATAAATCATAATATGTATTTTATTAAATAAATAAAATAATATATTAATAATATATCAAATATAAATTCATAAAAATATATATTAATTTGTGAAATTGGGAAAATATAGATTATTCATTCCCCTATCAAAACAGACAAATTGCATTTCAAAATAATCGTATATTTAAAATTAATGTCAACCAGTCAATAAAAAAATTAATGTGAATCAAGAATCACTTATAAAACATGAATAAAAGAAGAGTATTTTTACCAATTAAAAGATTAATAATGAATTTAAATCACGCATATGAAATAAGATGATAAAATTTGGCTTCATACCAGGGACAAGACAAAGTTCCCCGTGATGGTAATACTACAACACGATCAGGGCCGTCAACTTAAAGGGCCCCACGGCTAATATGCCTCGATCAATACCGCTTGATGAACGATAATCCAAAAAATACTTTTTTGATGGACGACAGTAATTGGATGGAAGTTTTTATGCAAAAAAATGAGAGAGACATTTTGTCTCTGAGGCGGGTCCCCCCACAGCTTTGGAATTAGACGGTTCAAAGGACAGGGTAGGCCCCTTCTTCCTCCGCCTCCTTTGTCCAAGGTGCAACAATTGAACGATTTAAATTTATTTTTTTATTTTTAAAATAAATTTGTCATTTTATTTATAATTTTGATCGATTATACAAAATATTCATTGAAATATTCTATTATAAAATGTTCTAAATTTTGTTAAAAATAAAAACACACACACACATAAAATTTACAGCCATGAAATTAAGTTTGAAAATTTATTATAAAATATTATATTATATAATCTATAGATATGCTCAAGGTTCGGACCATTCGTTCAAGTCTGAAAGTTTTTCGATATTTGAGAAGATTTTGACAAAAATATTAAGCAAAAAAATGGGCTTAGACAAAAAAGTTAGACCCGATTAAAAAATAGATTGGGCTTTGGCTCCAACTTTCAAAGCCCGACCCTAGCCAGACCCAACTCATTTTACTATTACATTATATATATTTTATATTTTATGTATTATGTAATTTTGTCATATAAACAATATATATTATTATAATGTAAACTTTAAAAACTAAGTTAAATTATTTATATTTATAAACTTAAGAAAAGAAAATTATTAAAGTAATAAAAATTAAATTTTAAAAAATAAATTATAAAAAAAATGGATAGGTCTAAATGAGTTTAGACTATCTATTTACAAATATGGACGACCTTGGGCAAAATTTGATGTCCATATTTTGAGTCGGGCAAGGCTTGGACAAGTATATTTAACGGTAATATCATACTTAAACTCAGTCCAAATCCGACTCGACTTGACTCATGAGCAAATCTAATAATCTGGTAATTTTTATTTTTTAAGTATAAAATAGCTTTTATGAAATATTTTCTTAATATTATATATTAACCAAAACTGCTTCAAAATAAAATATATAAAAATAAATTAGCTTTGAAAATAAAAAAAAATTAAGTGCTAAGATTACACTAATTAAAAAATTAATGGTAAATTTTAGACCACTTACAATAATTAGAATGTAAATCTATACCTTTATATTTAATAATTATAATACTTCTATAAAATTCCTTTTTATCACAAGTGATTTCCTCTCTATATCTTGAAAGTTTATTCAATTTAGCAAAGTAACAAACCCTTTTTGCTGGAAAAAAAACTTTTAATTATTATTATAAATGCTTAGACCAAATAACCAATATATATATATATATATTTACTATTTGATAAGTCAACTCAATATTGTCAATACTATAAAATTATTGGAATAAAAATTTTTAAAGTTTTATAATTTGTGTCCCTTGCCATAACAGACTTTGATAGGGAAAACAAATAAATAAAAGAAAGTTTATTAGTTGTTAGTATTAAATGGTGTACTTGGAGGCTCATCCTTTTCTCCCAACAATTATCCCTGCGACTGTAGCAATAATTACGAGGATATTGAATTATTGATACCTCCCATCAAATTAAGCTTTGAACTTTTTAAGTCATACTTTCTTTTCTCTAAACCAAAGGTATACTAATATAAGTTTTGCATCTTATTTTTTTTATATGAAAAACCGTGACTCGAATAGAAATATGCACTTTATCATTTTTTAAAAAATAATTATATAAGTTAGTAATGTTAAACTTGAATTTAATACTTGTATCTTAGTTTTTAATGTATGAACTATGTATTTTATAAACAACCGTCACATATAGTTTTGATCATGTATTAATAAGCCAGAATTTTATTTTATTTTATTTTTTTTTCATTTTCTCAATATTACTCTGTTGACTAAAATGACGAGTTTTAACGAGTTATTTAAAAATAATAATAAAACATTTTTCAATTTTCAATTATTTAAAGTCAAATATATTACATTATATATTTATATTTACATTTATAAACAACATAATTGATTGACTAAGTGAGATGTACTCGTTGGTAAATTGAAATAAAACTCAAATTATATTACAATAAATGTATATAATAAAATACATAAGTTTCTTTTGATGTAAAATTTATTTGTTTTTATATAATTTTACTTTGAAAATATTTAAACATGCAATTGAATGATTACCAAAGTACTTTTTTGAGTTCAAATTAGATTTTTCCACTTATTTTAACTTTATTTGTTGAAAGGAGACTAAATTGGTAAAGTTTTGTAAATGTGGGGACATCAAATTCAAATTTCACCCCCTGACTTGAGAGATTTATAATAATTTACTCTTATTATGAAAATCATATCCATACTATATGTGATTCGTGGAATTTAATCTAACAAATGAAATGATATTAATTTAATTAAAGACATTATTTTAAAAAATTAAAATATAAATTAATTTTTTAAAATAACTTATTTTTTTCTTTAACATTATCACTTCTCTTTAATGAAAAGGTCGGCTTAAGGATTTTTTATTAATTATTTTAAAAAAATTTTAATTTAATACATTAATCTTACAAAATTTAATTAAGAATATATAAATATATTAATTACGCTTTTCTTTTATTCAGTGCCTAATGTAGGGATGGCAAGATTTGCTTCACAAATCCTACACCGATTCACTTTGAATGGGATTTTTTTAAAAAAAATAAATATTGATAAACGCTTGATCTACTTAGCCCCTTTTAAATGTTCTATATATTTCTTTTATGTTGTTAATATATATATTGGATATATATTAAAATCATATACACAGATATTATATATGTATATTATATTTTATATTTTGAAAAATTATATATTAAAATTATATTCATGAATAAATTATAATATATTTTTTATAATATTAAATTAAAATAATTAATAAAAAAATTGAGTGAAGTATCATGAAGTGATTATAGATGTAACGGATGTTCGTGGAGGTGGATGTCAGCAACTATGTAAGAGTGGAGTGAAATTTGTCCCGTTCCGTTGCCATCTCTGGCTCTAACTTCATTAATTAACATTTTCCTTAGTAAAATTATTCGTACTAAATTTTTCTTCTTTATCTAAACCTTTTTCTAATTTTATTTTTTCCAACCACGCTATGCTATTAATAATCATTTTCTTTGAGTTTGGTTATATGAGTCAAATGATATTAATCTAGTCGAGTCAAATGATATCAATTCAATTAGAGAATTGACAGTAATTGTAGTAAACATTTAGACCGCTTCACTGAGCCCTTTTTTTAAAATTATTATTTTATCTTTTTAAATATTCTATATATATACGAAAATCATATATATTATATATATGTATATCATATATACTAAAAAATTATATTCATGAATAAATTATAATATATTTTTTATAATATTAATTTAAAAATAATTAATAAAAACTTTGAGTGGAACATTGTGAAGTAATTATAGATATAACCGACTTTCATGAAAATAAATGTCTTTAACATCCATGTAAGAATGGAGCGAAAATAGATACTGTAATCTCTACTCTCGTCCCGTTCCATTGCCATCTCTAGCCCCAATAGCATTGACTAACACTTTCCTTAATAAGATTATCCTTACTAAACTTTTCTTCTTTTTTCTAAATTTTTTTCATTCAAAATTTTTTCTAACCACGCAATGATGCATTTATTTTTAGTACATTCTATTAATTATACGTTTATCTGAGTTTATTCTTATGAGTCAAATGATACTTATCTAATTGAATTAAGTAACATCAATTCAATTGAAGAATTGACAATAATTTTGGTTAACACTTGAACCACTTCGCCTAGCCCTTTTTTAAAATTATTATTTTACCTCTTTAAATATTTTATATATTATATATATATGTACTAAAATCACGCACATATATACTAATATTATATATGTATATTATATTACATATACTAAAAAATTATATATATTAAAATTAAATTCATGAATAAATTATAATATATTTTTATAATATTAAATTAAAAATAATTAACAAAAAGGAGAAGCGAAACATCATTGAGTAGTTATAGATGTAATTAACATCCATGAAGATGAATGTCTTCAACATCCATGTAAAACTAAAGCAAAAGTAGATAAAGTAATTTCTACTCGCTCCCGCTCCATTGCTTGCCCTGATAGCATTAATTAAATTTTTTACTTACTATGATTATTAGTACTAAATATTTCTTCTTTTTCTAAATTTTTTTCATTTAGTTTTATTTTTTCCAATCATGAAACAATGCACATGGTTTTAATACATACTATTAATAATGTTTTTATTTGAATTTAGTATTATAAGTCAAATAACAATAATCTACTCGAATCAAGTGGTATTAATTCTATTAAAGAATTGATGGCAATTTTGGTAAGCACTTGAACAGCTTGGCCCAGCCTCTTTTTTTTTTAAATTATTATTTTACCTCCTTTAAGTATTCTATATATTTGATATATACACTAAAATCACATATATATGTATATTATATTATATATGCGGAAGAATTATTTATTAAAATTATATTCATAAATAAATTATAATATATTTTTTTAAATATTAAATTAAAAATAATTAATAAAAAAGTAGAATGAAGTATTCATTGCGTTTATGAGTGTAATCGACATCCATGAAAGTTGACGCCTTGAACATCTATATAAAAGTTGAGCGGAAGTAGATAAGGTAATCCTTACTCATGTCTCGCTCCATTGCCATATATGGCCCCATTGGCATTGATTAACATTTTTCTTACTAAGATTTTACATAATTAGCTTTTCTTTTCTTTTTTTTTGTAAACCCTTTTTTTATTTCATTTTTGTCGACCATGCAACAATGCACATATTTTTAATAATTTTTTGTTTGAGTTTAGTGTTACAAATTAAATGACACTAATTCAATCGAATCAAGTAGCATCATTTCGATTGGAGAATTGATGGCAATTTTAGTGAGCGCTTGAACTGCTTGCCCAGTCCCCTTTTTTTTTAATTATTATTTTACCCCATTTGAGTATTTTATATATTAGATATATATATATATACACTATAATCATATATATATGTATACTATATTATATATATTGAAAAATTATATATTAAAATTACATTCATTAATAAATTAGAATATATTTTTTAAAATATGAAATTAAAAATAATTAATGAAAAATAGAGTGAAATACCATAGAGCGTTTATGAATATAACTAATATCCACGAAGCTGGATGTCTTAGACATCCATGTAAAAATTGAGTTGAAATAGATAAAGCAATCCTTACTCATGCCCCGCTCTATTGCCATCTGCAGCCTTAATGGAATTGATTAACATTTTCCTTAATAAAATTTTACGTAATTAACTTTTCTTCTTTTTCTAAACATTTTTCATTTAATTCTATTTTTTTCAATCATGTTTAATACATATTATTAATAATGTTTTTATTTAAGTTTTAGTATTACAAGCCAATTGACACTAATCAAATCAAATCAAGTGACATCAATCCGATTAGATAATTGTCGGCAGTTTTGGTAAGTGCTTGAATTGCTCTCACCAGCCTTTTTTTTTTAAATTATTATTTTACCCCATTTATGTATTCTATATATTAGATATATATACTAAAGTCATATATATATTATATTATATATATTAAAGAGTTATATATTAAAATTATATTCACGAATAAATTAGAATATATTTTTTAAAATATTAAATTAAAAATAATTAATAAAAAATAGAGTGAAGTATCATGAAACGTTTATGGATTTAACCGACATCCATGAAGGTGGATGTCTTAAACATCCATGTAAAAATTGAGTGAAAGCGGAGAAGGCAATCCTTACTCATGCCCCACTGCATTACCATCTATTCATGCCCCACTCCATTGCCATCTACGGCCTTAATGGCATTGAGTAACATTTTCCTTAATAAGATTTTACGTAATTAACTTTTCTTCTTCTTCTAAACATTTTTCATTTAATTCTATTTTTTCCAATCATGTTTAATACATATTATTAATAATGTTTTTATTTGAGTTTTAGTATTACGAGCCAATTGACACTAATCAAGTCGAATCAAGTGACATCAATCCGATTAGAGAATTGTCGGTAGTTTTGGTAAGTGCTTGAACTGCTTTGCCTAGCCTTTTTTTAAAAAATTATTATTTTACCCCATTTAAGTATTCTATATATTAGATATATACACTAAAATCATAAATATGTATATTATATTTTATATATTAAAGAGTTATATATTAAAATTATATTCATGAATAAATTAGAATATATTTTTTAAAATATTAAATTAAAAATAAATGGAGCGTTTATGGATGTAACCGACATCCATGAAGCTGGATGTCTTAAACATCCATGTAAAAATTGAGTGAAAGCGAATAAAGCAATCCCTACTCATGCCCCGCTGCATTGCCATCTACAGCATTAATGGCATTGATTAACATTTTTCTTAATAAGATTTTACGTAATTAACTTTTCTTCTTCTTCTTCTAAACATTTATCATTTAATTTTTTTTTTCCAATCATGTTTAATACATATTATTAATAATGTTTTTATTTGAGTTTTAGTATTATGAGCCAATTGACACTAATCCAGCCGAATCAAGTGACATTAATCCGATTAGAGAATTGTTGACAGTTTTGGTAATTGCTTGAACTGCTTTGCCCAGCCTTTTTTTAAAAAAATTATTATTTTACCCCATTTAAGTATTCTATATATGAGATATATATACTAAAATCATATATATGTATATTATATTATATATTAAAATTACATTCATGAATAAATTAGAATATATTTTTTAAAATGTTAAATTAAAAATAATTAATAAAAAATAGAGTGAAGTATCATGGAGGGTTTATGGATGTAACCGACATCCATGAAGGTGGATATCTTAATCATCCATGTAAAAATTGATTGAAAGCGGATAACGCAATCCCTAGTCATGCCCAGCAGCAATGGCATCTACTCATGCCCCGCTCCATTGCCATATGCGACCTTAATGGCATTGATTAACATTTTCCTTAATAAGATTTTAAGTAATTAACTTTTCTTCTTCTTCTAAACATTTTTCATTTAATTCTAATTTTTCAGGTCATGTTTAATACATATTATTAATAATGTTTTTATTTGAGTTTTAGTATTACGAGCCAATTGGTACTAATCCAGTCGAAACAAGTGACATCAATCTGATTAGAGAATTGTTGGCAGTTTTGATAAGTGCTTGAACTGCTCTGCCCAGCCTTTTTTTTAATTATTATTTTACCCCATTTAAGTATTCTATATATATGTATATTATATTTTATATATTAAAGAGTTATATATTAAAATTATATTTATGAATAAATTAAAATATATTTTTTTAAAATATTAAATTAAAAATAATTAATAAGAAATAGAATGAAATATCATGGAGCGTTTTATGGATATAACCGACATCCATGAAAGTGGATATCTTAAACATCCATGTAAAAATTGAGTAAAAACGGATAAGTCAATCTCTACTCATGCCTCGATGCATTGCCATCTATGGCCTTAATAGCATTGATTAACATTTTTTTAATAAGATTTTACGTAATTAACTTTTTTTTCTTTTTCTAAACTTTTTTTTGTTTCATTTTATTTTTTTCCAAATATGTAGATAAACACATATTTTTAATATACACTATTAATAATATTTTTATTTAAATTTGATGTTAAAAGCCAAATAACACTAATCCAATCGAATCAAATGACAATGATTTATTAAAAAATTGATAAAAATCTTTAATCCAATTTTAATAACATGCAAAATGAAAAGGTATTATTGGTAATTAATATAAAATTTAAATAATTTTATTAATTTTGTTTTTAAATTTACACTTATTATATGTTTAACTTATTAAAAAAACATTTATTATTTTATTAATTCTATTATAAAATGTAATTAGTGAGAATTTATGTAATAAAAACTATGTCATTGTCGAAAGCGAAACCCAAAAATGCTGCCCTAAAATTCCGAAAATAGGAGTGTGGAAAGGCAGCGTCAAAGGAACAAAAACTGATAAACATGTCTGTTTTGGTCATTTAATCGATGCTTCAAAACCCACCTACGAACGCGTGTCTCATAAATCAAACCGAACGCAAGCCTTCATCTTCTCTCTTTATTTGCTTTATTTCTCTCTCTCTCTTCACAGCCAAAAAAAAAATGAAGATTTCTTTTTCTTATTGTTATTCTCTCACTTTCTCTCTCTGCTAAGTCCTCTCGAGAATTCAACTTTTTTCATATTCATAAAAGCTAAGCTCTCTCTTTCAAGGTAACTATAATCTTCTTTACCTTGTTTTGTTTGGTTTTTTCTCCTATTTTTATTTATTTTTATAGTTTTTTTTTTTTTTGCTCTGCCTTTGTTTATGGCGACAAGAAAAGAGTGAAGGGAGAAAAAGTAAAATAATAGAAAGAAAAAGTTGACAATCAAGGTTTATAGATGTATTAACAATGAAAGCTCATTTGTCCAGGTTGGTTTTAACATGTGGGTTTTAACATCCCATTCTTCTATGGAGATTAGTCATATGTTTTTCTTCCAAAAAAAAAAAACATTCTTTTGCATATTTGTATATATATTTTTATCAACTGTTTATTAGTTAATGTAGTTTTTCTTACTGTTTTATATAGTTTTTTAGTTTGTTATATGTTTAATGAAATGAAGTGATACGTTAATTTTCAGTGAACCATGTTCTCTTAATTGAAATTTAGTTTTAATAAATACTATATGTTTCAACGATATTATTTGATGTGATGTATTGACATCTATATTTTGTTGGACAGTCCAGATTTTGGTTTAATGTTATTATTATTATTATTATTTTTTGGTCTACTCAGTGAACTTGTACCTTAGGATTTGGATGTTAGTATCGACCTGCTTTTGGTTATTGTTGTTGGTAATTTAGATTACTAGAAATATAAATGTTATCTGTTTTAATTGTAGTAATGACTTATAAGCTTAATGATTGTATTTAAGGCTCCGCATTTTATGCTTTGATATATATGACGGAAATTTTATTCGCTAAGCTATGTTTAATATTTATATAGCTTCTGATTATATTTGCATTAGAAGATTATTGAATATATGATTTTTCCTGATGAACTTAGACTTCACAAGTTTTTTTTTTTTTTCCCCTGATAAATGTTTGTCTTGTTTTATTGTATTCTTAAAGTTTTTCAATGCTGTGATGAGTTCTTCAGGGTTTTACCTAAATTTTGAGCGTAAGGAACAATGGTGGGATTTTTCCCCACATCGAATGCGGTGGTATTTGCAAGTTTTCATACAGAATGAATTTCACTGTTTTTGGATGTTCAAAATTTTCCTTGAATTGAAATAAATACTATTGAGAAATTATGTTTGGCATTTAACTTTAAAGAAATTGACTTTAGCAGTTACATGTAGGTCTAACAGTAGAAATTTGATGCTGCCATGTGTTTGTATATGTTTGTATTCAGGACCCTCTTGAAACAAATATGCAGTCTTGGGTCCATTTTTTTTTCCAGTTAAATTCTTTTTGTTCAATTCTTGAGCAGATGGACAGCACTCTTTTGGATAATGACATGGAGGGCGTTGAAGAGGAATCTGCAGAACGATTACTTACTTCATGTTCATTTTTGGATGAAATTTTTGGAGATCCACAAGTGATTCCTCGTGTTGGATATCAATACCAAGCAGAAATTCCACCACTAGTTGGAGAATGTAGTAGTTTGCAGGTTGTAAAGGAACCAATTGATTCAAAAGTCATAATGAATGTGCCAAACCCTTTTCCAATGGGATTGCCTATCCCTATTTTCTGGACAAAGACTGACGTTGAAAGCATAAATGGTGCATCTGAATTTGAAAACAGTGAGAAAAGCCGCTCCCATGGATGTGCACATTATAAAGTTGAAAGTCTATATTCTGAGTCTGGTGATCGGAAAGACATGAAAGGGTATTCTGAACTTCTACCTCTAACCGGAACTAAGATGGATGTTGATTTACTCCTTTCACAGGAGCCAAAATTTAAGCTGAATCAGGTGGATAGAGTTCCCTGTGCACTTCCAGACTCTTCGAGTGGAGTATGGAAGGATATTGAGCTTGACAGTTTTCTTCTTGGACTATACATCTTTGGAAAAAATCTTAACCTTGTGAAAGATTTTGTTGAAAGTAAAGAGATGGGAGAGATATTGTCTTTCTATTATGGAAAATTTTACAGGTCTGACGGATATCGTAGATGGTCAGATTGCCGAAGGTTAAGAAGCAGGCGGTGCGTTCATGGACAAAAGCTGTTCACAGGATGGAGGCAGCAGGAATTATTATCGAGATTATTTTCTCATATTTCAAAAGAATGTCAAGATACGTTACTTGAGGTATCTTATTAACCTTTTTATGCACAACACCCATTCATTTCATCTTTCTAAATAATTAGAAATATATATATTCTGAAGCATTGTTGATAAAGGTATCTAGCTTTCTATTGGGATATATTGCAGTTAATCTTTTTTCTGGGAGGGCTGTAAATTGCTGGGGAACTGTTTGCTCAGTTTTGGAAACATAGGATAATATATGTTCATAAAGGATTACAATAATGCATAGAAACTTCGGTTGTTCTTAGGAAATGCATCTCCCCTGAAATTTGCATTAATATCCAGTGTATTTTTGCAGTTTATCTTTGGGGCTTCATCTGATTTTCAAATGGACAAGAGAAAGGAGAATGCTTGATAGTTGATATGCCTTTTCCACTTACGCATTTTCAAACCATTTTATTTGTCCTATTTTCAACTACACATAAAATGGATCGTGAAAGGGGTCGCAATTGAACTATGCATAGAAGTTTTCTTTCTTCAACCTGTGTCTAAGAGCTTAGGCATTTTGCACTTGTCTTTAAGAATATTGCAGTTATTCTCGGCTACCTTTCAAGAACATCTATTGATTTCATTTAAAATCCTGGTTTTTATTATCAAGTGTTATTATTGTTGAAATTTCTCAGTTTAATTCTTAACTATTGCGCCTAATTATGCAGCAATATTGGTCTATGTTTTGGCATGTTTTATGAATTCTGATTATTGCAGGTTTCTAAGACATTTGGCGAGGGAAAAGTTTCCTTCGAGGAATACATATTCACCATAAAGAATACAGTCGGCATCTGTATGCTCATAGAAGCTATAGGTATTGGCAAAGGAAAGCAAGACCTCACTGGCAACGCCATGGAGCCAGTAAAAGCCAATCACATAGTTTCTTTTCGTCCTGAAATACCTGTTGGCAAAGCATGTTCTGCTCTTACATCAGCAGATATTATAAAGTTTCTAACAGGAGATTTTAGGTTGAGCAAAACTAGATCCAGCGATCTTTTCTGGGAAGCTGTTTGGCCTCGCCTTCTAGCCAGAGGTTGGCACTCTGAACAGCCAAAGGATCAGGTTTTTTCTGGTTCCAAGAACTCTCTGGTATTTCTTATACCCGGTGTTAAGAAGTTTTCAAGGAGGAGACTAGTGAAAGGTAACCACTATTTCGATTCTGTTAGTGACGTTCTTAGTAAAGTTGCTTCCGAACCGGGTCTTCTTGAGCTTGAGATTGAAGTGCCTGAAGGCAGCAGAGATGACAAAGAAAATAAGTGGGACCCAGTAACAAAACAAGCTTCTGATTTTATGACAAATAAGCATAATCGTTATCTCAAGCCACGAAACTCTAGTTGCAATCGGGATGTGATGAAGTTTACGATTGTAGATACTAGTTTGGTCCACAGGGATGAACAATCCAAGGTTCGAGAGCTGAGAAGCTTACCTCCTGAAGCTACTAGCTTGTCCACCCCCTCTAGTATTTCCAGTGATTCTGAAGAAGATACATCTGATGACTTGCAAGATGAAGCAGAAGAAACTAGTGCTTCAAATGCTGTACAGGCCATGGTTGATCGGGGAGAATACGTGGATTTATCAGACTGTGTAAATAGTAATTCAAATATTGTCATTCCCCACACCTCTGATACCAGCATTGTGTCAGCGGGAAACCATGAAAGCCATAACACAAGTCTGCTTGATGATGAGGAGGAAAAGGTTATGAAGTATAATTTCAGCCGAAAGGTGCAGTCTAGCGACTCAAAATATCCGGCTCCTGTTACCAAACGGCAGAATTTAACTGATTGTGTCAATGGAGAATCAAGCTGTACTGTTGAAAACATTGCTTCTGACAGGATGTTAAATGAAGAAAATTCACACTGTAGGTACAACCTCCGGCCTGATGCTTATGAAGATATGGTTTTTCAAGCAGGATCCAAAAACTTGTCACCTGCCACTTCTTTGTCTAAAGGCGGTCCTGATGAGAGGAAGGAAGGCATTGTCGCTGAAAACTGCCCGCATGGAGAAGAATCTTCGACAAAGACTCAGTCGCATACATTGATAGACTTAAATGTTCCTCATGTTTCAACAGGTTTTGAATCCGATGGACCCTTAATTACAGAGACAGTGCAAAATAGTGACAATTTGTGTGCACATGTATTATCCTTTCAACCTGAAATAATGGTGCAGCCTGAGCCATTGAAGCTTCCTGATGCAGGTGCAGAGGTCAATCAGCATCCTATAATGCACAATCGGAGGCAGAGCACTAGAAACCGACCATTAACCACAAAAGCATTAGAAGCTCTTGAATGTGGGTTCTTCAGTCCCAAGAAGAAGAGAAAGGCTGCAGAGCCTCAGCAGAATAACTCACGAAGAGTTCGTGGGATGCCTGTTGTTAGTGCCCTTTTTAGAAATGGTGCTAGTAACCCCAACATGCAGGACAGTTAGGGTGGCTCCTGCAGTGCCAAAAAAAAAAAAAAAGCCAGTTATTCTCAAATCTGGATCCGATATGTGGAGCGGGCTATTATAAAGCTGTTCTTGAAAAAACCACTTCCCCTCCATGTGCTCCACAGAATTTGTTTTTTTGGGTGCTTTTTATTATTCTAGTCACAATAACTGGGAGACAAAGTATGTCAACCCCATCAGCTGCAGATTCATGATCAGTGTCTGGTGAAAAATTAAAGTATAGCACCTATTCATCATTCATAAGTTAGACGAAACGAGTCCGATGCGGGGGGCTTCTAAATAATGCCTTCAAATGGAGTTACTTTTTTTAGTGTAGGAGCAATTGACACAGGTGGTTCTTACTGTCTTAGAGATATTGACTTGCAAATGGTATTTTCCCCTATGGTTTGTTTTGACTGCTGAAAAATCCTAATGCCAATCTTTGATCCCAATAAAGGTGACAGTTATTTTCCCAGTTAATTTATCTCTCTCTCTATAAAAATGTCCTCAAAAGAATTTTTGCGCTTTTACTAGATATTCATTTCAACAAAGTTTGTTCTATTGTTACTAGTAATTTTTTTTTTACCAGATAATCATGTAAACGGTGAGTCCATTAAGTCAATTTATATACAACATGATTGGCAAGAAGAAAATCTGAAGCTCAAAAATCAAGACTCAAGATCAAGATCAATAGCAACAATAAATTATTGCAGGAATCTTTGGAGTCGGTGGGTCGCAATGCTTCGATACTCTCGCAGTTTCTTTCTTTTGATTGGGAACAGGATAGAGGCATTGCCATTGCGGAATATATGAAGCTGGATTACAACAAGGTGAGAGATGAGAGTAATTGACAGGCAAAGAAGAAATTAAAGAAAAAAAAAAAAAGGCAGTTGAATTGAATTGAAGCCAGTAAAACACACAGAGAAAGAAAAAGGTTCAATCAAATCATATACTTGTAATGCCAAAATTTTCTTCATTCGCATGTTACCCAACAGAGAAAATGAAAAAGAAAAATGGAAAAATAAAAACAATATAAAAAGCAATCTTCCTTCGAAACTTTCCTGCTAAATCCCATGTGCATTTTTTAATTGCTAGATTGGAACATGACACCTAAATAATTATTGAAATTGATTGACGTCTGCCCAATTTCGAGTTATCATTCTAATACGTGAAAAATGAGCCATGCTTTGTTTTCCAGGAGGGAAAACGCTTCCTGAATTGAATCACTAGGTAAGCAACAGTAAGCTTAGTCCACCCTGCTTATAGGTCGTTTAAATCATTAAGCTAAAAAATAAACTTCGAGAGATAATATAACATACTATTTTATTTATATATATATTATATAATTTATATCATATAAAAAATAAAGATATAATATTATAATGTAAACATTAAAAAATAAAATTAGTCATGTTTTAAAAGTTTAATAAAAAAGAAATTAAATTACAAAAAATTAAATAAAAATAATATGTTAAACTTTCTGAAAAAAGAATACTATGAATAAATGTAAACGAATTTAAATTATTTATTTACAATTATAAATAAAATTTAAAATTATATTTTAAATTAAACTACATTTTAATAAATATATATAATATTAATATATAATAAATTGGACTCAAATCTAATACGATTCCGTAAAACAAATGATACCAGCCTCAAGAGTCAGGTATCGAGGGTTTAAGTTCTTGATGTCATGGTCAAAGGCACGGATTATAGCTTGGCCCACTTCCATTTCGAGCCTAGAGCTTTGATTTGGAGTTTGGATAACCTTTGCTGAAAATTTTTCTTGCATAGATAGACTGAAGAGACCCCACTTCACAAAGGCCGGTGGTGATGATAATGTTAATCATTGATTAATGTTATAATTTTAAAACCCATTTGCCATTATTTTAAAACAAATAAATGCTTTTCATCTTCCCACTTCTTGGTATTATCTTTAACGAGTCAAAAAGCTACTGGATTTCCAAAGATTTTTTTTTCCCCCTTCTCCCTCCAATTAATCTCCATCAATGCTCCACTGATTGAAAGGGTTGAATTGAGTTGATCCTACGATTCATGTTCTCAAAAAATCCACAATTGTTAAGAATTTCAAGAAAAACCATGTTCGAGCACTGGGATTTAGGTTAGCATATGATGATTAAAAGAAAAAAGATTAAAGCTGAGATAATGTTTATGTCATAAATCCATCATTTTACTTGATTAAAACTGTGCCTATAGCTTATAATAAAGTGATTCATGTATTTCAATTTTATTATTATTATTATTATTATTATTATTTTGTTTTTACAAATTAAGAGAGATTATGTTTGTGCATAAAAAAAATGACCAATTATCTTTTTAGTTTGTTTTTAATTTAATAAATTTCAATTTAGAACCATTACGAAAGAGTCTAATTAAAGCAATTTCTTTCAAATCCATCGTTTTACAATAGTATCGAGCATTAACCATCAAGCAGACACAAAATAGACAAGGTTGGTTTCATACTTGAAACACGACTAAAATGTTTGAAAAATCTTTCTCCTTAATTAACTTTTTATTCCTTTACTTAATCATTTAGAAAAAAAAAAAAACACGTTCATTTCAACAAACAATAGAATATTCATTAATCATTAGTGTTTTTTCTTCTTTTAACTTCGATCAAAAACATCATTTTCATGACTAATTTATATATATATATATATATATATATATTAAGGAAAGGGAAAGAAAGAATTTTAAGGGCCATGGCCGACCTTTACGTTGTTTTTATCCATGGGGTTACTTAGCGTATGCCATTTAGGAACCTCGTTCGTTCTAAATCCTTCAGCATATTTGTGACATTCCATTTAGATTCGATCTTTTGCCATGAAATAATAAAGAAAGTAACGTACAATGTTGGAAACATTTCGGCGTCTTCACTTCGTTGTGTTGATGTTTTTGCTTCGTAAATCATATCGATCCGCCATCGATGATAACTAAGCAATTCTATTTGTCTTGACCAGTTGTAGTTCATGATGGAGAAGTATTAGCAAATGCTTTACAAAATGGCCATTTAAAATCTAATTGAACACAGTTTTAGAACTCAGCCAATGATTTCAAACTCTTATTGTTTTTGTCTCTTTGTTGTTTCTTATTCTACAGCCCAGCTTCTTTTTGTTTCTTATTAAACTTGTGGATTAATCTTAAATCCTGCTAATTAACATATATAAATGGTAATATTTTCTTCCTAAGAAAAAAAAAACTGAAAGAAAATGTTACTCGAGAAACTGATCTGGTTTGTTTTACAAGAAATTTGCCAATAAAGTTCAAAAATATGATCGTTCAGCGGAAATTTGAGCCACTAAAATGATAAAATAAACCAGTACTTAATTACTAGGGGTGATTAGTGATATATATTTTGGGATTTTCTTTTGGTTTTTATCCAAAAATATTTCAATTATAGTTGTTAACTGAACATGCAGACATTTTCTACATTGAATAAGTGAAAAAGACCTGCCATTTCCCTGAGTTCAGGTTCGTGATATTGTCGGTTAGGCAAATGGCTAATGCACTTTGTCCCCCTTTTGATTGAACCACAGTAGCACGCCGGCGTGATTTAGTACCTGGGAAAAAAAAAACAAAATCCATTGGCCATAGCCCATAAATAGAGATAGGTTTAGAATCCCAAGGGAAATTTTTTCCCTAAAAAACTGATACTTTTGCCTTATAACACTCTTAGACAATTTCAAGAAGAAATCAGGGAACCTGTAAAACTCGGAAAAATTTTAAGGTAATTAGGATAAATATTCATTAACAGCACCTTGACGTTGGAACAGGCAGGGCAAAAGAGGAGAAGAAAAGAAAAGAAAGTTTGGGTGATACAGTTGTTTAAAAAGATTATAAACAAGTTTAGCTATCGTCGCTACTCTAAAAATATTATAATGTGCCTAGAAAACAAGGTAGTAACCCATCTTATAATTAACGTGATTAATTTTATGGATTAAGAAATTAAAACTCTAGACGTTGACTTGTTTGTTTCCCTCGACCGTTTAAATCAAATGGAGACAACTGATTAACACACCCGCTTCCTAATGACATTAACATGATAAGCTTCTTCCATACTTTAATTTGATTTTATATATAGCCCAAGCCACAGTCATATATACCTGTTGGAAACTAGGTAACAAAATTTTAACATTCTGTTCATAAAGTTATTATTAGTACCTAGTATTGCATAAGGTATTACGGAGTTAAACTTAATTTTAAAATTGAGTTATTCGTTTAATTTTTGAACAAATTATTTATTAATTTGAATCAACTCAACTTGAATTATTATTTAATAATAAAAATATATAAAATTGATATTCTAAGAATATTGAAAATAGTGAAAATGGATTTACGAACTTACCTAAATTTAATTTAATCGAACTTGAGTCTAAAGAAAATAAATTAAAAAATTTTAGATTACGGCTTGGCTTAGCGCATAATTTATATTAAAAAAAGGTAAGCAATGAAAGAGAATGGCAATTAATTAATAATCATCAAATTAGGGGGGCAATTTCCATGGAGTTGTCCTGATCAAAATTTTGACCCTGTACATATATATTTATATAAAGCCAAAGGAGAGCCGGTTCCAATGTTACTCCTGGTGGCAACTAGAAGCACTCTTTCTGTACCAGAAATGATGATGGATAATTCCCTGCTTTTTGTCTTCCTCTAGAGAGAGAGAACAGATTCTCCGATTTTATGTTTTACCAAAAAAAACAAGCCCCCTAGAAGAAAGAAAACACTGGAATTTGGAGCCAAGGAAAAAAGGAAACAGACAGGCTTGTATTTTATATTATTATTATAACTTTCCTCTCAGTTTCAAAATGTCAAAAATCTCAGGTGATGATGACGGAAGCTTCCCTTCAGGAAACACTGGAGAGGAACTGCAGCGGCAGAAACAACAGCTGCGAAGTAGCTTTCATCGCTCCGGTAATTCAGGACCTTCTTCTGCAGGTACCACTTCCAACAGCAATGGTTCTACCTCTCAACAGCAACAGCAACAGCAACCGGTTAAGAAGAAAAGAAATCTACCAGGAACTCCAGGCAAATCCATTTACCCACCATGAATCTCAATTATTTGCTTTCTTTTCTATGCTAAGTTTATCTGATGAAATATGTAGCTGATGTTGGTTTTTAGATTTGAACCATGATTTCAGTTAGATGTATGGCTAGCTTTGAGTTTTAACATGCTTGCCTAAAAGCATGCATGACGCATGTCAAGGTAGATTTAATCCAGTTAACCAGAACAAAAGAACTAGCTTTTCTCGTGGGGGGGGGGGGGGGAGGGGGTGTGTCTTCCAATAAATAAAAGCTGATATTTTTTTTAAGAAAACATTAATTGTTAATTTGTTATTTAAGGGGTTCAATTATTGCTGTATATCAGCTCATAATAATTGCTAAGAACTGTTTGCTTGATTGTACTTTTTACTTCTCTTTTTGTTTCTGACTGTTCTATTTGGGCAATTGGCTCTTTACCACGCAAATAACAATACAGAAATTTAATGCTAAGATTATTTTTTATTCTTTTTCTGAAAGCAGAATAGAGTAGTACTCTGTTGAACTAATTGTATAATTGTTATGAATCAGATCCAAATGCCGAAGTTATCGCTCTATCACCAACAACGCTCATGGCGACGAATCGATTTGTGTGTGAGGTATGCAACAAAGGATTTCAAAGGGACCAAAACCTACAATTGCACCGGAGAGGTCACAATCTTCCCTGGAGGCTAAGGCAAAGGACGACCACTGAGGTCAAGAAACGAGTCTATATATGCCCTGAGCCGACTTGTGTCCACCACAACCCTGCTCGTGCACTAGGGGATCTTACAGGAATAAAGAAGCATTTCAGCCGTAAGCATGGCGAGAAGAAGTGGAAATGCGACAAGTGCTCAAAGAAATACGCTGTGCAATCTGATTGGAAAGCTCATCAGAAGACCTGCGGTACTAGGGAATACAAATGTGATTGTGGAACCATCTTTTCAAGGTTTATCTATATATGTATATATAGTTAGAATTTTCAATGGAACTTAAAGATATCGCATCTGACATTCTGCATGGAGAACTGAAATTGATATATATGTTATCCTTCACAAAGGTACAATATGATTCATTTTATGGTATCCAATGATTATTTGGAGACTTAAAAGTTTTGCATTGTTTTTTCATGTTTATTGTCTTGCATACGTTTTAGATTATAATATATGCGTATATTATATTATCTGATCTTAGCTCTTCTGATAAAAGAAATGTTAGACAATGGCCGACAATTGATAGGCTTTTTCATACTTCACTTTTTGACGCCTTTTGCAGTTATCATATTTCTAAATGGCTCTCTCCTGATCAAAAGTGCTGTTTATAAAGATTTTTATCCACTAGCAAATTAACCGAATTTCACTCCATTGCTTATTATTGGTGCAGGAGAGACAGTTTCATCACCCACAGAGCTTTCTGTGACGTCTTAGCTGAAGAAAACAACAAGGCGAACCAAGGACTAATGAACACCATGGGATCTAACTTACAAAACCAAGTGCCGGAGCTCATGTCATCATCAATGCCAGTAAGTAATGCCAACACATCTATGGAAATATCGGATTTCAACAACTTTGACTCGAGGACCCCGCTCAAATCACTTCCCCAAGACCCAGTGCCGTTTAAGTCCATGAACATGGCAGGAGGCATGTTTTCAAGCAGCGCCGGCACTCTGTTTGGCGGCCCAAGAAGCATTTCCTCAGCTTCGTCTAGCCTACAGCTTAGTTCAAACAGCTCATCTGGCTTCAATTATGTACAGGACGGCAAAAATGGTTGCCAAATTGCCGGGCCGGCCCACATGTCTGCAACAGCCTTGCTGCAGAAAGCGGCCCAAATGGGCGCAACTGCAAGTAATAGTACAAACTACCCCATGATGCAGAAAAGCTTTGCAAGTAACATGGCGGGTCCTGACCAGTCCATTACACCACCAACTTTTGGGGAAATTCAGCAGCAGAAAACAGCTTACGATCAATTCCCATCACACACGGATCAGTCAAGCATGGCTGGGATCAGCGAGGGAGGATTCTCCAACCCGCTCATGCAAAAGAGCCCAAATGAAATCGCCCAACTTTTTCATGCTGCCACTGGGAGCTCAGCAATGAACGATATGGGAATGTTCACTAACATGTTCATTAACGGAGCTGACCGAAACCATGGCTTGATGACGAACATGGACCATGAAGATAGTGGTAGATTACTGCGAAGAACTCAGACGATAATGGAAAGGAAACCTACAGGACCACCAATATTTGGAGCGAGCAGTGGAGGAAGTAAAATGATGACCCTTGATTTCATGGGGATCGGAGGGTCAAGGCCAACCAATTTGCATGAGCAGCAGCATCTGCAACAAAGGTTGGATCGACTGGAACCGATAAGCCAACAAAGACTGCCAATGATAAACCCTTTCCGGCAACAGCTCTCAAATGGGGATTCAGCCATTAAAAAGTCCATCTGGGATGTCTGATGAGCTACACTTTTTTTTTTTTGTTATTTTCAGCTGTCGGCTGTCCCTGGAAGATTTTGGTGACAATGCTGAGATGGCCACTCTGGCATTAGGTTCCAAACGGGGGCACAAAGGGTCCACACCTATTTATCTATCCTTTAAATTCATGAAAGAGCCTAGTGGGAGCGCCATGTGCGGTCACGAAATAATCTGGCCTCCACTCCCCACAAGACTCATTTTTCTTCTAAGTTCAAACAACCAACAAACATGGAACTCCTTTGGTTTTATAACCTACCAGCTTAAAACCACGGCCAATTTGTATTAAGGAAAAGAAAAGCTGAAAAAGACTCAGTTGAGTAAGTAATGTGATCCTAAAACGTTGAACCTATTTGGACCTCTTGTCATGGAAAAGTGTTTTCCACGTGCCCCTTCCTTTTACGCATTTGAATCTGGAAAAAAGGCTAAAACAAAACGTCATAGAAATTTCAGGTCCTTAGTTCTTATTTTTATCTTTGTCTAATCACAGAAATTGGACATATTTCATTTCTGCTTTTACACCTCACAAGTAAGACTATCATTTCTTAACTTTGTCCCACTGGCAGGGATTACTTTGCTCTTTTTTTTCCTCTTTTTCTTTCCCAGTTCTTGGTCAATTTGTGGTGAAACTAATTGCATCCGTATGAGAACATTTATATTTGGTAATTTTAAATTTAATACGAAAATAGTTAAAAATAATTAAAACATAAAATAAAGATGATATGACATTAAAAATAACATGAAAATAATATGCATGATTATACGAACGTGTTCAAATTTATATAAAATAAATAATGAATGTGCAAAAATTTATATTAATATATAATATTTTAAATATAAATATAAAAAAATACGAATACATTATATTCTCTTTAGTTAAATTTATGCCATAAAAATTATAGGTAAATCTTGTAAATTTTTATAATTTCATTGCAAAATTAAATATAAAATTTTTAAATAAATTTATATTTAATAATAAGACATTGCAACCGGAGAATAAGAACCGCATGTATCACCACCAAAAGCAAAAACGTGAATTAAATAAACTCCAAATAAGTAGGTTTCGACTAAGATGAGTGTATAGCCCATAATTCAAAATGGAGAAGTCCTTGAAAGCCCAAATCCAGTTCGCCATCTGCCGATTCTGGTAAACCCCAGACCCCAACCCTAATTTAGATTTATTTATTTATAAGCGGTAGCGAATGCCAACTCCACAGCTGAACCCAATGCGACGGATTCCTTCTTATTCTTTTTTTTTTTTTTTTTAATTTTAGAACCTGAATCTCAGTCTAGTTTCAGAGCTCTTGCTCAGAATTGTAAAAGAGAAAAACTGAATTAGGCTAGTCTTTGAGTTGGGAAGCTACTCAATCAAAAGGAGTGGTGCCGGTGTCAATTTAGAAAGTGCAACTATCAGAAAATCATTTGTTTCAATTCAATGCATTATGGAGGAGAGCAGAGCAGGTATGAGCTAGTTGGAAGGGTTATGATATGATAAACCCATCAAAATTCGGCCGTGAATCTTGACCAGGGTTTGCAGCGCTCGATCTATTTATGGGCTAGAAATGGCCACAATGAGATTTCAAGTCTCGCATGGATCACATTCATAGTTTTGTATCCAAGTTTCAGTGGTTCACGACGTTCATATTTCTCCCTATGCTTCAAACAGGAATTAAGAGTATACCATTCAAATTAAAATGCTAGGATTTCGCTCTAGACATAATTAGGATCTCTTTTTAATATCAGGTATCATCAATTTTTTTCAAGAATATTGTGTACCGTCTATGACCAGGTAATGATCGTTTTTAAGTCATTCAGCGAGGCCAACTTGGAACTTGCGAGATCCATTACAACAAACTCCTCGGCTAAAGTCGTTTTGGATAAAAAAACAATTAGTCAATTTTCCAACTTTGATCCTGCCGAAATTGGCAGCAAGTCACGTTATCTTCTATCACGCCATCTTCTGTTCCCCTGTCTATCCTGGTCCCGTTACCCAGCAGAATTGCATTGCCATGACCTGTCAGGTCCATAACTCCATCCGGAATGAATTCTGGGTTCCCTATAGCTCCTCCTTGGCACATACCCTAAAGATCCATTTGCACTATTCTCTGGACTCCATGACTCGAAACCTTCATTACCAATATACTAATTTCCTTACCCTGGAGGACCTGATCGCAATTGAGGCTGCACAGATCCTCCAAACAATGCATTATAATTGTTTTGATTAGCCTGAGAACGAGGATCAGAAGCCGCACTCTGCCTGGCTTGCCAAGGATCAGACATCGGACCTGTGGTAATAATAGTTATAGCATCCAAAAGCAATTTAAGACAAAAAAAAAAATTATAACTTTCAAAAACAATTTAAAACATAAAAAATATAACTCAAATAATCAAATGTTAATAAATAAAAAAAAATGAAAACATAAAGAAAAAAGAAAGAAGAAAAATACCATTTTAACTTTATTTATTGCCAACAGATAATAATTAAATAAAAATTTAAAGTTATAAATAAATTAAAAATATCAAAAAAATTATTCTAAGTAAAATTTAAAATATTTATATAATTATATTTTTTTATATTATTCATATTTTATATAATTTTATAATTTTTTATATTATATAGTTATAACGTATTCAAAATTATTCACCTGCACTCGATTTATCTTCTGGAACCAAAGAAGCCAAATACATCGAGGGGTCTTCAAACATTACGCAAGCCATGGACACGAAAATAGCCCAAAAATTGCCGTCAAATCAGCGCACCTCTTGCATATCCTATTCCCAACCTGTGCACATATTGCACCATTATCACCCGGACCGGACAAAGATTCTTTCTATTTTTTTTTTTCTCGATTCCCCGTTTAAAATTTATCTACTTTGTCTGCACTTAATAAAAGATTTATATCCAAAAATTCATTTAATTTATCCAAATTTAAAATAATATACATGCATTACTTGATTTCAATAAATTTAAGTCTAATATAATTTAATTTAAAATGACATAAATTTAAATAATTAAAAATAATCCAAACAATAATGATGTAAAATAAAAATATATATTATATAAATGATGAATATTTTTCTTAAAATGCATGAACAGCACTTGAAAATGTATTTGTATTATAACTTAAAAAATATAATTATATTACAAATAATAATTATTTAATAAAAATTTTATTTTATTATTTTATTAATTGAAAAAAACAAACGTGGTGACTAAATTTAGTGTAATTAAATTTGTTTATAAATTGAAAAAAAAAACTACAGTCTACATTACTTTTAATAAAATAACTAATTGAATTTGATATTATGATAATTTAATAATATTAATTTAATTAATAAAATCATATGTAAATTTAAATTAAATTATGATAATAAAAATAATATTGCTTTAAGTAAGTTGCATCTGAACATTGATTTAATACAGTCGGAAAAAAAA
>JAQSVH010000003.1:8292212-8310037 GCA_029448705.1 Adansonia digitata
TCTCGCGTCGGTGTCAAAATCTTAGATTACAAATCTTAATCCTTCTGCCTTTCGAGGTAGAATTTCATTCCCCTCTTATTTAAAGCCGTAACACACCTCTCGCAAGCAGGAAAATCCGTCCCCCCTCCCCCACCCCTCACAACTTTTTCTTTTTCCTCACTCTCAATACGTCCTTGCGTTTTCAAGTTTTTTAACCATTCGATTCTGACATATTTACTTCCTCTCATTCCCTTCTACGATTCTGTTCTTCTGTAGCGATAGGATTAGGGTTCCTGCTTCTAAAGTACTCTCAATCTCGATCGGTAGTATATATTGTACGTTCCTATTATTATTATTTTTGGCTGTAGTTTTGCTTTTCTCTTTTTCTTTCTTTCTTTTTTTTTTTTTTTACCTTTTTGTATTTAAGAAAAAAATTATTTATGATTAACTATATTTCACAACTCCAATTGATCGTTGCGTGTTTATTTGCAACTAATCTCAGTTTCGTTGTTATTATCTTGTTTCTTTTGAAATTATATTCAATTATAGCTTTGTCTTCTTTCTTTTTTACATATATTTTCGGTGATCGACTATTTGAGTATGTTATATTCGTGCGTATCTAATGTGACATTATTTAGAAATTACACTTTTCGCTTGTTATGTTGTGTTTATTTATTTATTTATTTACATGGAATTCTTTAGTGGTTCAATATTTGTTTGCCAATTTTTCATGCTAGGGTTTTTGTTAGTTGTTGTGGTTTGATTGTTTGATTGTTCACGTCTTGATGTTGTTTTGTTATTTGCTTTTACAGATTTTAATTTGAAGAAATCTTAGCTCCTCTTTTTACAGCAATGGAGCGCAAGATTACTGAATTGGATCAGGGATGGGATTATATGCAGAAGGGGATCACAAAGCTGAAGAGGATTTTGGAAGGACTGCCGGAGCCTCCGTTTAGCTCAGAAGAATATATGATGCTTTACACGTATCCCTCTTTACTTATCTTCAATTCTGTTCTTTTCTTTTCAGCTGTTTACTTTTTTTTTTTTTTTAACTATCTGGTACTTTTTAATCCTCATTATCTTTCCTTGATTGGAACTATTGCAGTACTGTTTACAACATGTGTACTCAAAAGCCGCCTCATGATTATTCTCAACAGCTCTATGACAAGTACCGAGAGGCATTTGAAGAGTATATTACTTCGACGGTAAGGAAGTTGGTGTTATGTCAGCCATCATTTTGTTGCTGACAGGTGGTTCGTGTAGATAGATTAGTGTTTTATATAAAACTCAGTTTATTTTGGAAGCTTTATTTTACTAATACAATTTTCAGGATGTTAATATAGTTGTTCCTCTATTTTTGAAACGTGATGAAATCCTCATATGTTTTCTTTATGTTATGGCAAAGATTTTTGACCAAAATATTTTACAATGCCTATTCCACTGGCTGAAACCGGTGCTTTGTTTCATTTATTTTGTTTAAGCTTCTATATACCAAGAATGTTTATTGCATTTGTTTGATGTTTATTAGATTATGTTGTTGTTTAAAGATTGTCGCTACTAGTTTGCTTTGTTCATTGCTTTTTAAGCTCTGTGGTTTTATTGTTGGATGCTTTTGTAAATTCTTCTTTAATAGTTTTCCTTTTATAGAGAACCCATGAAAGCTATTTATGCATGCATTTACCTTTTGTGGTGAATGTGCTTTTTGTCTAAACTTCTTCTCATTTTTTGAAAATCAGGTGTTGCCGTCTTTAAGAGAGAAGCATGATGAGTTCATGCTGAGGGAACTTGTTAAAAGATGGGAGAACCATAAAGTAATGGTCAAGTGGCTATCACGTTTCTTCGATTACCTTGATCGCTACTTCATTGCCCGGAGATCTCTCCCAGCACTTAATGAAGTTGGGCTGACCTGCTTCCGTGATCTGGTTTGTTATTAGTTCTTCTAGCATGACCTTTATCCGATACTGATTATGATGTAATCAGTTGGATTTTGAGAGTTGTGCTGCCCATTACTTCGAACTTTCAAATATACTTTTAAATAATTGTCTACAATCTGTTTATTATTTCAGGTATATCAGCAAGTGCATGCCAAAGTCAGAGATGCTGTAATTGTCCTTGTAAGTTTACATTGTTGCTTCATGGTTGATTGTTTTTAGGTCGTGTTTCGAATAAAAAGCTAGGATTAATGGTTTCTTCGTATCAGATTGATAAAGAACGTGAAGGAGAGCAGATAGACCGGGCATTATTGAAGAACGTGTTGGGAATTTTTGTTGAGATTGGCATGGGACAGATGGATCGTTATGAAGTTGATTTTGAAGCAGATTTGCTTCAAGATACTGGTGCTTACTATTCACGGAAGGCGTCAAGCTGGATTGAGGAAGATTCTTGTCCTGACTACATGTTGAAGGCGAGTGCTTAAGTTTCTTGCATTTGTTTTTCTTTTATAGGTTTTAAGTTTTTTCACCCCTGATTAACCTGGATTGTTCTAATAGTTTTTATTTACTTTAATGATAATTGCAGTCTGAAGAATGCTTGAAGAAGGAAAGGGATAGAGTGTCTCATTACCTGCATTCAAGCAGTGAGACAAAATTGTCAGAGGTCAGTTGAATGGTTGGAAATTTATAGGTTAATGAGTAGCTTTTTCTGTGAGCTTAAGTCTGGCTTGATGGTGCACTTTTTTTCTTAGGAAAATCTGTTTGATTGTCTGCTTTAAGAAGGGACCTAAATGAAAAGCATTGGATGTATGAAAGTTGTCACAAAGATATAACAATAGAAGTTGTGTGAATTCTCTTTAGGTGGGAAGATCTGGTTGTTTATATATTTGTTCTTCTAGCTACCTAGATATTGAGATTGCATGTTTTTGATCCAATGACATGGAATAATATGATAAGAGTTAACGATGATTTCTTATGAAGACTGCTCTATAATTCCTAGATCATTCTATTTATAACTGTTTGTTCTTTATCCAGAAAGTGCAACATGAGTTGTTGGTCACAAATGCAAATCGCCTACTTGAAAAGGAGCATTCGGGTTGCAGGGCCTTGCTTAGAGATGATAAGGTATTCTTCAACATTGTTTCTTAGCGAGCAATTCTTACTCTTCTGGCTGTTAGCTTTGGCAAATGTATACATCAGATATTTACTTGGCCTTGTTTACATTCTGTAGGTGGAAGATCTTTCTAGGATGTACAGGCTTTATTGTAAAATACCTCGAGGCTTGGATCCTGTTGCTAATATATTCAAGCAGGTCTGAATTCTATTGACTGTGTTCTGCAAGTTAAATGGTCTTATTTGTCATGTCCTTAAAACCTAATCCTATTTTATGATCTTACTGACTTTCTGAGAACTTTCTTTTTGCAGCATATTACTGCTGAGGGTACAGCCTTGGTTCAACAGGCAGAAGATGCTGTAAGTAACCATGTTAATAACAAGTATAATTGCTGGATAGTAGATACAATTTATTGATTTTCTTCTTTACTAAAGATAACTCATGAAGATACTTTCTGGATGGTAATTTTGTTAGGGGGTGAAATATTTTTCTTTTAAACTGACAGAATGGGTGCAAGAGTAATATATAAGCATATTGCTCCGGGATGTTGTTTATCTTCATTTATTATCCTGGTTGTGTAGTTCTTTTAACATTTAAGTTTGATATGCCTTTGAGTTGCCAACTGCAAACTTTCCCTTTTTATATCTCTTTAGGGGAAAAAGGAAAAAAAAAAAAAGTTGATTCCAACTGCTACAGACTATGATTTTCCCATGATTGATGGAAAATAGATGATAATCTACATAGTGTATTGTTTCTAATACTCCCCTACTTCTGGTTCTATGTGCCGATGGTCACTCGTTTCCAGGCCTCAAATACTCCAGGTGTTCAGGAACAGGTAAATATCCCAAAATTTACAGCTATGGAATATGGATTCTTTTGAAATCAGTATAGATGTTGAAAATTTGTTACCACTATTATTGTCAGGTCCTTATCAGGAAAATAATCAAGCTGCATGATAAGTATATGGCATATGTGACCGACTGTTTTCAAAACCATACTCTGTTCCACAAGGTTTGTTTTGTAATATCTAAATTTTTAATATGGATCATGTTCAATCATTTCACCTAAAACATACTTTATTGAAATGTTGAATAGGCCTTGAAAGAGGCTTTTGAGGTATTCTGCAACAAAACTGTTTCTGGCAGTTCAAGTGCAGAGCTTTTGGCAACTTTCTGTGATAATATCCTCAAGAAGGGTGGAAGTGAGAAATTAAGTGATGAAGCCATTGAAGAAACACTTGAGAAGGTAACTTGTCCATCATTTGAGGATAAATTTTTGGTGATCTGTAATTGATTCTGAACTATCTGTTTGGCTTCTGCAGGTAGTTAAGCTGCTTGCCTATATCAGTGATAAAGACCTCTTTGCTGAATTCTACAGGTGAGGCTATTATTTTTTTTGTCAATTAGTTTCATACCTGCTTGTTAAAAAAATCACAATTGCATTGTGTACATGGTACATTTTGATCCTATCTTTACACTGTGCAAACATTGAAAGGAAGAAGCTTGCTCGGCGACTGCTTTTTGACCGCAGTGCTAATGACGATCATGAAAGGAGTATTCTTACTAAGCTAAAGCAGCAATGTGGTGGACAGTTCACCTCGAAGATGGAGGGCATGGTAAGTTGGCCTGTGTTTGCCTTGTTTATTTGTCTGCACTGATTACAGTTTTAATTGTGGTTAAACTTGTTTTATACCTTCCTAACAGGTCACGGATCTGACATTGGCAAGGGAAAATCAGGCCAGCTTTGAGGACTATCTTAGGAGTAACTCAGCTGCACATCCTGGGATTGATTTAACAGTTACTGTTCTTACGACAGGATTCTGGCCAAGTTATAAATCATTTGATCTCAACCTCCCTGCTGAGATGGTATTGACTTTGGACATGTTATTGCATGTTGACAGTATTAAATTTCTCTCTCCACAGTGTTTTCAGAAATGTTATTTATATTTAGAATATTATTGTATCAGGTTAAGTGTGTGGAAGTTTTCAAAGGGTTTTATGAAACCAAAACAAAGCACCGAAAGCTTACATGGATATACTCACTGGGAACTTGCCACATTAATGGAAAGTTTGAGCAGAAAACTATTGAGCTGATTGTTTCAACTTATCAGGTAAAAGATTCTGTAAACTTTGAACTTTTTAAAATAAAATTTGTTTCGCTTGGATTTATGGCTGTCTCTTGCTGGGTTCTGGAGTTCAATCTTGATTTTTGAATCTAATTTGCTGTTGCCTATGTAAATAAGGCTGCTGTCCTTCTGCTTTTTAATGCTTCGGATCGGCTGAGCTATTCAGAGATCATGGCTCAGTTGAATTTGACCCATGACGACTTGGTCAGATTACTACATTCACTGTCATGCGCCAAGTATAAGATTCTAAATAAAGAGCCAAACACCAAAAGCATCTCCCAGAGCGACTACTTTGAGTTCAACTCTAAGTTCACCGACAAGTTGAGGAGGATTAAGGTCTGGGACAGTTTTGTAACTCCTCATGTTTTACTATTGTTGCTTGTAGTATCTGTATGTGATGAGAAGATTTGAACTTCATAAATCATCTTATGTAGATTCCTCTTCCTCCAGTGGATGAAAGGAAAAAAGTTGTTGAAGATGTTGATAAAGATCGGCGATATGCTATTGATGCTGCAATTGTGCGCATAATGAAGAGTAGGAAGGTTTTGGGCCACCAACAATTAGTGTCGGAGTGCGTTGAGCAGTTGAGTCGCATGTTCAAGGTATATTAATATACGCCAACCCTTTTGTGTGTAGTTATGAGAGAAATATTTGTAGATGCAGATTTTTGGTTACATAACCGATATAAAAATAACACACTGACACATGCAAGCACAGCATACACTGTCTGAGAATAACCATTTAAAGAATGATGAAAAGTAAGAAGACAAGTAAGGTGATAGATTCTTAGTTTGCTTTTGAGAATGATGCATGTAAGTAAATACAAGATGAAAAGGTGATAGATGTTTAGTTTGAACTAAAAGAGATGAAATTGCCACAAACTTCTTACTAGTTTTTCTAAATTGTATGGAACTATGTTAACAAGTGCTTTATGATACTTGTTAAGGTGATATTTAAAAAAATAAAACTGTAATTAATGTGCAATAACCTCTTGGTCTAGTGGTTAGGAGCGTGTTAGAGTACTCCTTAATGTGATATTTATAAAAATTAAAATGTAATTAATCCATAAACAACCTTTTGGCCTAGTGGTTAGGAATGCGTTAGAGTTGGCATATAAGCCAAGATTCAATTCCAAGAATCTCTGCTCCCGTTTCCAATTTATCAAAGAGATAATGTTGTTCCTTTACTTGTAGCAAAAAAAAAATTGTAATTAGTGCGCTATTTTTTGTTTGAATTCAATAAAAGTAATATATTAAATGAAAAAAAAAAAAATAACTGATGTCTCTAGGTACGTATTAACAGAACCATATTGCAATATAATATGATGTGGTTGGAATGTGTTTTTGCAGCCTGATATTAAAGCCATAAAGAAGCGGATGGAAGATTTGATCACACGAGACTATCTAGAGAGAGACAAGGAGAATCCAAACATGTTTAGGTATTTGGCCTAGAATTGGTCTTTAGCCAAGGGTACAATCACGGTATCACCTACGCCGGAATCTTTTTCTTTTCTTTTTTGGCAGTATCATGTAAAGTTAAAGAAAGTTTTTAATTTTGTTTATTGAAATTTAATCAAGTGTTTTGCTATATATTTCATCAGTATTAGTTCAGTAATATTGAATGGAGTAGTTCTCTTTTTTAAGAAAGGTTGCTGTTCTTTTTCCGAAGAATGGCAGATTTAGACATTGTGCATGTATTTATAGACATATAAATAACAGATTGAAAATATATTTATATAGTTTTACTTAATCCAACAAATTAAAGAATATTATCTTATATCATATTTTATACTTGTTTAACGTAATTTTATATTAAAATCAAAATTTTAGCATAATTATGTTTTATATATATATATATATATTGTTATTTTAAGTCTTCTTTCAGGTTTAGAAGTGATATTACATGACAACAATGATTGTATTTAATAATATCATTAATTATTGTTGGACTCACAATTCTATTATTTGAAACAACAAAAATCTACTCGATGTATTTAATTAAAATGTTTAGGGAATGATATTATCATCTTTAACGTGGGAAATAATTAAAGTATTTAATATTTTAAGAAAATTATTATTTATTAGTCTTTGTTTTTTAGGTCTATTATTTGGTAGTTGGCTTATATTTATGTATACTTTTTAACATTTTAAAGGGATTAATTAGTTTAAATTTTAAGTTGTAATCTTATTGACTTGCGTTAAAGTAGTATTTTATCATGCTTATTCTTCTACGCTATATTACATTTATAACTTTCTTACGTAAACATTTTTCTAGTTGGTTATAATAATCCGTTTTTATCAAATGCTATGTATTTTCATTATCGTTTTCATGCATTAACATTTATATTTTTCTTGAGATAAATTATATATTTTCATTGGATTTATATATTTATAATTTTCATAATTTTTTTTAAGTTGACAACGATAGTTTTTACCTATTTTGGGTAAAATGTTATAGTTTCTTACAAAGCTAACATACAATGTCTAATAACTGGAAAATTCGAAACTTCATTCCCTTCCCAGTTCCACCGGTTTGAGGATAAAAGTAAACAACCATTATATTTGTGATAAACAATCTTCACTAGTTGGATAAAATAAACAACTATTATAGGCCGTAGCTGTTAATCTCCGGTCGACATACATAAATATCAAAATAACTCTTAAATATGATTTTGAAACGATGAAAGTTCTAGCCAAGGTACCGAACAAACCAAAGACAAACTTGCCTACCATGTTTCAGTTTACTAGGATCTCACACAGCCACAGTCACTGAGATACATAACCCAAAGCAGCTTCAATTTTATTGATGGCCACTTGAATCAATGTCATTCATATGCCTATTTATATACAGAGAAGAACAATGATGAGATTTAAAATAAAAAAAAATTCAAAACTTTTTCTTATAAATGTTACGCGAGATTAGCTACCGATATATAGCGACAAAAATGAAATAGAAGTAGCCCAGGAGTAATTCCGACACTGCAGTCAATCCATTGCCAGCTTTGCTATTTAGGCAACTACCAAAATCATTTGATCAGAAAATAAAAGATGTCGTGTCACTAGCACTCATCAAAGTGCTTAAAAGGCTAACAAATAGAGATCCTCGCGCAGTTCACCTCAACAAAGATATGCGTGAATCCTCATTAATATGCCAAGTTAATTAACTGGCAACTCACATATTCAATCATTGAAAGATCTCATGTTTTTCAAAATTTGCTTGATAAATAATAAAATACCCTGATGTATAAAAATGAGACAACCAAGTGAGAGCAACATGGTTAAAGGTTCAGCTTCCCAGAAAGAATATGGACATGCAATGCAAAACTGGGAACATGAGACTCATGCCGTTAAAATTTGGATTTGCTGACTTATTGACACAATGCCATGGTAGTTTGAAGTTCAACTACAGCTCAAACTTCGTTGATGTACCATTTGCAGCCAGTCCTAGGTCTCCTAAAAGAAAGGCCAGTTATCTGCAAATTTTACGGATTCCGATATCAATTACTTGCTAACGGCTTCTTTAGTCCAATAATATGATGAGCGTTAGTAAAAGCTATCTGCCGCCTCCTAAGTTCAACTACATTTTTTGCAAGACATTTAGAAGAGAATTGCCATTGAATAAAAAGAACAATAGCCACTGAGAGTTTTTACCTATCAGCATCAAGATGGCCAAGTTGGAGATAATAGAATTACGGTCTCTCCTGCAAACAAAAGCAGTTGCCATGTTCCAAATCGAGAACCATTCAAAGATAATTTTTTTTATGTACATAAATATATGCTGCCACAAAAGTAAGAATGGTTAGAAGCAACGGTATGTCAAGAGCAGAATATTAAGCAATCAAATAAATAACAAAGAGCGCACTAACCTTTAAAGGGAAAAAAAAAAGAAAATAAAGAACGTCTGAAACCTTGTATGGAACTCTAACACTGTAATTTTGCATCAAAACATTTTTCCTATATTCTTTCAACTCATCTTGATTAATCATATGTATATACAACGATAGGTAGTACAGCAGCTGGCCTGACATAAAAATAAAAGAGGTGAATCTCTAAGAATTCAAAAACAGAAATGGAGAAGGACAAGGACAAGGGGAACGGATATGAAACCGTAAGAATCCAAAAACAGAAATGGAAAAGAACAAGGGGAAGGGGAAGGGGAAGGGGGAAGAAAATTGACTTAATGTTGTAATTTTTAATTTTAAAGAAGGACAACTCCATGAGTAGCAAACCTGAGACTGCCAACTACAGTGCTTTGCTTCATAGTGCTTGAACTGAAAAAACAGGAGTCCCTGTGGCAAAGAGCAAGCACACGTTGCTGCATATCCCGGTATTTTCCTCAATAGGTCTCTACCTAAAATAGTATCAGCAAATTTATTACGTCAGGTGAACTAAAACAGCCTCCGGGGAGCAGTGATGCCAAAACAATGGCAAACTCCACTATTGAAATTCTACCAATCCGCCTCTATCTATAGATGGCTTCTCTATATTTGTACAGAATAATTTCTTCAACCACAAATCTTTTGAAGTATAATCACCGATATATACAACTTAGAACAATTTCGCATATCAACCTTAAGAATCTTAATATCCCATGTCCTCAATACCATCTTGAGAAAGAAATTAACTTAACAGAGCTTTCATGTCAGAAAGCAGTTGAAGCTTGTGAAAGAATACTGAAAATCCAGACTTATCTTGTATAGCACACATCTACCTGTTAGTGTAAGAAAGTAGGCACTTGCCAGTTTTCTAATGCAAGCGTTAAGGATTGCTGCAGGGAAAGCTGGGCATCCTTTCTTCTTTTACTCCTCAAGGACTTCATATCCAAGGATAAACCATCAAAATGAAATTCCTCCAAGTATAAAACCATCCTCACCAACCAGATTTTTTTCCTTAACGGTTAATGGCTTCCGTTGCCAGTCGTACCAAACATAGCACTCCATCTAAATCTTGGATGTTAAAATCAAGAGCCGCCTTCACAGAAGATAGACCCTCCCCACTTTCAGCCCCTCCTGAACTAAAATTGGCAGCGGCAAATGTGGTTCGTGATTTTCTTGAAGCTTCCATTGCATAATTTACATCCTGTGCCTGCAAATCATCACATTTGGTTTAGTTATGATAGGCCTCTAAACTGAAATAAGAAATACAGAGCAGAAAATGGCATGATGCATGATAGTGAGAGAGAGAGAGAGAGAGAGAGACACACACACACACAGAGTTCATCGGCAAGAGTACAAAAGTTTTATGCTTCTTTAAAGCACAAAGCTGCTAGGGCACGTACAATTTCAACATTCAGAAACCAGTAGCCTCTGGGTCAAGGTGTAAGGGGGAGAAAAGGTTTGTGAGAATGCAAAAAACGTTTTTGGGCATTAGAACAGAAAGAAAAACCGTTTTGGGGAACAAGGTGTGTGTTGGGGGGGCAGTGGTGTTCAGTAATTGCTTTCACTCTCATACCATGTCCAAAGACATGAATTACATTTTCAAAATTATATATAAGCAAAACTAAACTTACAAAGTTGAGCAACCGCGCAAAGTTAGGATGGTTTCAAGCAGAAATAACATGATTTCCAGCAACCTGGGGAGAGCTAAGACCTTTGGGAAAAGCAACCTTGTCTGCTGTTGTAGGATTGTTTAAATTATCAATATCAGAAGCAGAAGAAGGAGACTCACCTGACATGAAAACAACAACCAATATTAATTTCACCAGTTTGTCTCAATCAATGCAATATTAATATTATTCATAAACAAATTTAAGGTCCATAAGGAATGTACAAAAGAAAAAGGTGATTAAGGGGTGAGGAGACTGAAAGACTGATGAGTAAGCTTGGAAAATTGATTTGCATGCATGCATAGCAGCAAAGCCTGTCCTAAACTTAGGTCCAACGCCATTTTGAAAAAGCTAGTACATCTTACATGTCAAATAGCAACAAGAACCTCATGATTTACAAACTCAAGTTCTCCACCTAAAATAAAACAACAAATACGTATGTCTCTGTGAATGAAAAACAACCCAAAACAACCCGAAAGTGACCAGAAAGATATTTTGTCTAAAGATTCTCAGATTTTGAAGACACTAAAAAACAAATTCATGGCATGTTAGCAAAAAAACACACTGTAAGCAGGTAACTTAATCGTTCATGGAGTGCAATCAATTTCAGCTCAGCTTCCAAGATGTGACCGTCTTATGCAGAGGTGTTTTCACAAATGAAGCAGGTAAACTTGGTCTATCACTATGTGCACTATTAATGGATGCTGTGTTTTTTTCAATCTTATCAGATTCTTCCATCCAATCTTCAGAACGAATTTCCAATGAACTTCTATGGTTCCCTTCCTGTTCTGATACACCAATATCGCCGAAAAAATCTCTACACTTATCTTCAGCCTTTCGAAATGGCCTTTCAAATTTTTGGTTTCCCGATTCCCTTTTGTTTGTATAATTTTTCACGTTAGCAGTCTTGCTTATTTTTCAAGCTTTCTTTTGGTACCTCTGCAACTAGACTGCCATGAACCTGACTGCCTTTTGATTTTCGTTTTCCACCAGAAGAGGCATCCTCCTTTGCAGGAGGCAACTTCATATTTTCTTGCTCATGTGATGTAGTTCTTTGGCAGATCTTCTGCTTTGGAGGATAGACTAATTGACTATTTAGAGCTTTGCTACCTTGTAGAGTATTGGAGTTGGCTTTAACAGAATCATAAGTTTTTTTTCAATTTTATTAAGTGTCTGGGAAAATTCATAATTTTTCTGGATAATTCTTAATTTCCGTTTTGCAAGTTATGTCGCATTTTTTGGAAGCTAAACTTACTCCACTTCAAAACTTTTGGTTGGCGTACGGTTGACCCAGATACGAGTAAAATGACAATTTTGACCTTGTGTACGGCCTAGGTTGGGACCCTTCATTTCAATATACGATTTTTCTTTTCTTTTACCCTTTCTGATTTTCTTTATTATTATTTATTACTTTGCTTTGAGCTTAAACTTTGAAATATAGCTTTGGGAGACCAAGGTTTCTTTTGTTTTTAATTTTTAATCCATGGAAGCTTATCAAATATTCTCAATTTACCTGGAGTCAATCAACTTGGATCGATAATCCACATTCTATTTTATAACTAGTAAATTGGATGGAACAAGTGAAAGTTAGCACTTTCACTGATACGAATAAGGTGTGAGTGTCGTCTAGTTACTTTTTAAGACTTGGTGTTCACTGGAATTTCAACCAACTGGACTCCATCACCTTCTTTTTTTTTTTTCCCAGCTGGCAATTAGGCAAGGTCTTGGTTTTGGCCCTCTTCGGTGATGATCCCACAGAATTGGAGGCGGTTTTTATTGAATGAAGCCTTAGTAGGGAGGAGGTCGAGGTAAATCGAGAGAGCACGCCGTCTATAATATCGGATAGAATCTATGAACATGTTGTGTAATTGACAGTACTCTTACGTATTTTTATGTTTTAATTAAATACTTATAAAATTAATAAAAAAAAGAATAGCAAGTAAAATACTGAAAAATGTTGAGATCTCTTGTTTAATTATTATTATTATTTGATTATTGTTATTATGTGAATTTTTATTTTTTATTTTTTGTTTTTTGTAATTGTGGCTGTTAACAGTTTGATCCATAATCATTGAAACTAAATATGCATTTAAATGAGAAAATCTGGAAAAAGTTCAAGAGGCCAACATTCTGAAATATATCAATTTAAAGTAGTTAAAGTTATAATTGCATTATTTGAATAAGTTTTTTTTTTTTTGGTTAAAAGTTGAATATTGTAGTTCCATAAGATAAAACATAAAAACATTAGAGGTAAAAAATAAAATATTAAAAAAATTTAATCTGTATTTTTCAGAGGGTTTGGATTAATTTTTTAAAACTCACACCAAATTTAATTATTATTAAAATATTATAATTAAAAAAATTATTGAAGAAATAGGGTAAACTCAATAACGTCACCTTTAGTGAACCGTATGACGTGTGACGACTGACGACTGGCGCTCTGAACAATCAACTGTCTCTCGCTGTGACTTCACTATAAGTTGGGCCTTAGTTTGTTATGCGGACGGGCTGTGCAACAATAGCTTTTATCACGTTGTGTTGTCGTTAGTTGCATGGGCTTCCAACTCCTAGGCTTGGTCCGCCAACATAAACTTGGGTTTTTTTTTTTTTTTGTTTATTGAGGAGGATTCCCCAAAGCACAAGGTTTGTACTTTGTACTCCTAGCTAAGATTGTATAAATTGCGGCCACACCATAGTGGGAAGGCACACAAAACTTTGGTTAATTTACTCTCCATGCAGAGCACAGGCCACCGCTTTACTTGCTAGCAAGTTGCAAGGGCAGGCAGTGTCCATTAGCGGCTATCCGGCTGAAAAACTTTCTAATATATACTTTTAAATTTTACCATGGGAAGTAGCAGAAGGCGTTGCAGAGGGAGAAAACTATCATGTTGCTTCAATATCTTCCTCAACATCTTCAAGTCTTGGAGATCATCATCCTATGACACAACAGATGATGATGCTGCGACTGCGGTGGGTGACTATGAAGGCATCTTTGACTGGGAAGTTGAACCTGGCATTAACAGGAGAGCTTCTGACTTCATTAAGAGATTTCATGATACCCGCGTATGAATTTATATTGCTTTTAATTTCTTCTTCTTCTTCCATGTTTCTGTCAGTCTAGGGAAAACGAATAAATATAATTTTCTTCTTCTGTTATGAGCCATTTGATTTCAGTGTCTTTAATTTAATTTTGTTTCATACTGTATCCTATATATTTTCCATTCATAAATCAAAATTCACTTAACAGATGTCTTCTGTCCACCAAATGAACCAAGAGCACTGCTTTTCGTTTTCTTCCTTTATTTTTTTTTTTTTTTTTGTGTAGGGGGGTGGGAATTAAGTGTAAGAGCTGCAGTTATTAGCAGTAAAAGTTGCACATTCTATTCATTGATGAAGTCAGTATATATATATATATATATATGTATGAGTTGCCTAAGAGATTAGGATATGTAGTAATCCCGTTTATTGCAGATAATCTGAATTGTATCTGTCATTCGTTGCTAGGCGGTTGTGGAGTATAAGTGCTCCATATGGACTTGACTGAAAGAAAATATATTTTGTCTAGCCTATATAATATGCAACAGGTATATCTTGTAATGTCAGACATAACAAAGATCACATTTACAACAAAAATAGGACACGAAAAATATTGTACAAAAAAAAAATTAATATTAACGTAACATGAATATATGAATCTTTCAAAATCTATATAATACAAATAATTTACATAAAAATAAAATATTTTAAACATTATTATAACATAATGAATTATATACAGATATCTATTCCAGTTGAAATTTTGGTGCATTAGGTTTTATTCAAAAAGGAAATTTGGCTTTGCGCGTTGAAGAAGAGTTTTGGTGAAGAAATGAAAATCCCCTGGCTGACCTCAAAGAGCTCAATTAATCACAAGGTTGGACATAGTGAATTCAGTTATTGAAATTAAATTATAATGACAAAATTTTTTTATTTTTATTATTTTTATATATATTCTGTAACAAAAATGGGCTGCTGAAATCTGTGAGCTAAAGCTCAATGGAATGTGAAACACGAACGTCTTAATAATTCGTCGAGAATCTATTTGGAGAGAATCATTGATCTGCCTGCCTGCCTATACCCTAAGTGGGAGCTTACCAATATCGTTCTATATCTTAACCGTATGTATGTATATATGCTCCATGTTAATTTTCTAATTATTAATAACAAAAATCCCACTAAAGCAGATACTGATACTAGTTGCTTGCAATAGTTAATTTCCTGTTGTCATTGTCATATCTTAGCCGCGTGATTACTGATAATGGCCTTTCAATTCCTTTGATTATTGTTGCCGTGAAGAGAAAGATCGAAGAAAATAATAGTATACCGCAGACGCGATTACAACTGATAAATTAATAAAGGAAATTAAAAAGAAGGATGTATATATATAAATATATGCACATATTATGCCTTGTTTTAAAGTACGCAGAAGGTGTGCAATGCATACCAAACCAAAGCCATCGATGTACTTTCTTGCATTAAATTTTTTTAGGTGCCGAAAAGGTAGACAGCTTGAATGCACATTGCACAGCCCATGACCTTCTTCGAAAATACATATATCCTCTGCCAATTACAGCCAAAGCCGTCCCAAAAGTGCAGCACTTTAATTTTTTATTTTTTATTTTTCTTTGTTTAGGAGTTAAGAAAGCTATCTGCACTGCCCAACATCGATCGGGAAGCTTTTTTTGGATTTTGTGATTCCATCTTTTATCTGAAAAAAACTCTCCTCCTCCCCTTCTTCCTTTTCAAAATATCCCCTATGTGAGGAGTACGAGAGACCAAAATAGTATGGCATTTGTTCGAGAAAATAAAATGAAAAAGAAAAAAAAAAAGATAACTTTAATTAAAATGCCAAATAAAACAAGTCCCACCTTTCCTGTCAAATTCTTAGTTATTTGCAAGTTGTTGTAATAAAATGATAAGAGAGTTTGCTGCATCTATAGCTTATTATAATATATATATAGTGGTTTAACTTGCTATAGATGTTTATAATTAATTTGACACACAATGAATACAACAGTCATGCAATTCTCCTGCCCAGGCTCTTTACCTCTCAATTGCGTACATATCCAAGTTCATGGACCTCTCTCTCTACTATACGTATACAATAATCAAATTTATAAAGTAGTAGTTGATCTGGCAATATCCAAGGCGTCCGATCGAGTTGTCACAAATTAAGTGCAAAGAGGCTGCTTTGCTTAGTTAGCTGGGTCTAATTTGCTTTCTTCCTTCATGTTTCCTAGCTATAATGGAGTTATATATACTATGAATTCCGTGTGAACCACTTCCAACACCTAACAGGAATAAAAAATGACAAAGGACAAAAGAAAGGAAAAGGAAATTAAAGAGACCTTGGCAGAGAAGAGGAGAGAATAAAGTACTGATGGATTGGAAACAAGTACTCGCGGTAGCCGTACTAGGGAATACTCTAGAGAAACAGATAGAAAGGGGTATCGATCCATCTTTGCAAATATTAAACTATATTATATATGTATGAATAAATGAAAGGAGAGAAATAGGTAGCATAGCAGTAACTAACAATAAATAAAAGCTAGTAAGATGCGATACCAATACCAACCAAAGAAACAACGAAAAGGACAACTGTTTGGGTTAATACCAAAACAAAAAAGCAGAGGACTATAACATATATGCTTGCTTTGTTCAAGTTTTGCAGCCGTGATATGTATGCATTATTCTTAAATCTTAATTAATTAGTATTTCTGTCTGTCAAATCAGTACTGAATCTCCACCGTCCAATTAATCTAATAAAACTCGTGAGAGTGAGAGAGACTCCCCATCCATCCATTGCTTAACCCAAGTGGTTTCGCCTCCCCCCCCCCCTCCCATTATTGTATATAAATGCTATATATGCTAGCTATCATTAGCATAACCCAATTAAGACAAGTAGCAGTTTGAGATGCACTCCTGAATTGACATTTCGAAAGTTTAAGCTGAGTGCTCCGGTAGACTAGTTCGCAATCCACTTTGTCTATTGCATCGCCTTGCCTAAACACATAATAAACACAACTTTAGCTCAGACCAGGAGAAGAAGAGAAGAGAGTGATGGGTTCAGGAGGTTACACCAAGCACAGAAAATCTGCCTTCTCTATATTCAGCATATTCACATCCTGTTGTTCAAACGGAGGCGACGACTTCAGCGAGGAGGGCATTTACATGAGAAGGATATGGCATAGTGATGAAGATGGAAGACGTTGGACTGCAGAACCGGGTATTGACCGCAAAGCCTCAGCCTTTATTAACAGATTCAGAACCAGAGTTTCCGACGCTGACCGTCAAACTCTTGCTTACTAGTTGCGATTTATCCATCTATTATTTATTTATTTTCTTATTATTCTTTTTCTTTTATCCGTGTACTTTTCATTATTTTTAATTTAATTTTTGCTTTATATTTAATGCATGAATGTGAACTTTTTTTAAGTAAAAAAATAAATAAATAATAAAAGGTAAATGTTATATATATGTGTGTGTGTGTATGAACAATAGTTTAAGTTAGATGCCAAAAAAATAACGATTGAGTGAAAAGTTAAAAAATTATATCTATTTTTAATAATATAATTACATTAAATAAAAAAAAGCATATAAAACTTTTAATTTTATACCTATAACAAATTTATTTAAATTATTTTTTTATAAATTTATTAATTAAATTCGTGTCACAAACATTCAACTATTAAATATAAATATGAAGAGATAAAAGAATTTCAATATAACTTTTTGATTAGCAAAAACTATGCAAAAACCATTTATATATGTTTTCACTCCGAAATATATTCTATAATTTCCACCCTTGAGGATAGAGAATTTTTTTGGTTTTATATTTAAATATTATTAAAAATAAATTTAATCATATTATTTTATTAAAAATCAAATTATTTATATTTATATTTATTTTTAAAGATTTTATTGAAATTACATTATTTGATTGAACGATTGAAACAGAAAAAAGGGCTTTCGATGAGAAGAATATAGCAAAAGTGTCGTAACATTTTTCATGTCATTTTACATTATAAAATATTTATACACCTTTAAGTTACAAATTATGGAAACTATATTTACATTTATACACTATAAGTTG
>JAQSVH010000003.1:8325863-8337687 GCA_029448705.1 Adansonia digitata
TATTCATGAGTCATGACTACTTATTGTGGGAAATATATTCAGTCCAGGCTTTTAGATATGTTCTAATTTATTTTCATTTTTTCTTTATCTGTTCAACTTGAGCATAATGTTGAACAGCTAGCGTATTTCCTTTACAATTCCGTGATGTTGAGATGCAGTGTCTATGCTAAGACATTAGATTTCAGCTTTTTATAGCGTTTTAATTGGATTCTTTCCTGTAAACAGGGGGTACAGCCTTGTTCTTTCTACTTGCGGAATGGCCACTGCAAGTTTGGGTCCAAATGCAAATTTGATCACCCAATGGGAACAATGAGATATAGTCCATCAGCTTCATCTCTCATTGATATGCCAGTTGCTCCCTATCCAGTGGGGGCTCTACCGGCTACATTGGCTCCTTCTTCCTTTTCTTCTGAGTTACGGCCTGAGCTGATTTCAGGGTCTAAGAAGGATTCCTATTTGAGCAGAATTCCTTCTTCTGGATCCACATCTAGCAGTTCAGTTGGTTTGATTTTTTCGCAGACAGGTTCTGTTCCCCTTTCGGATTTGCAGCTTTCAAGTCAAAGTTCTGTTCCTTTATCCAGTAGCAGAAGCATAAGACAGGGTGGTGAGGTTCATCGCTCAAATTGATTAAAATGCTAGAGCGATTCTTCATCATCTTGCAGATGTGTTTTTGCCAACCGTGATATGTAATCTGTTGATAGATCTCAGTAAATTATAGTCAATTATGCAAAGTTACATTTCTCAGCAGCAAGGATTATCAACCTATCTGCCTTACCTCACAGGACAGGACTGATCGTATTTTATGACTAGCTCATATTTTTATTCCCATCAGTATTATCTGCAATAAGCTTTTGTAGCAAACAGAGTATGAACTACTATCCCTCGCTTCCGAATAATCACAACAGAAAGCCATTATATCAGGTTAGCCTGTCACTGCTCTTTCGACTTGATGCTTTCTATACTCGTCAATTGGCAATAAAGACTTGAAATGCCTGTTCCTTTTATGACTTAAATGTTCTCCATGCCTTCTATCACTTGTTTTTTACAGACTGCCCTGCTCTTTGTTCCAGTTCGTCCCCTCCCCCCCTCCCCTTCTTTCGTTATATAGGCAGTTTCATCAATGAATAAGAGGTTATATAGGCAGTTTCATCAATGAATAAGAGGTGAAATTTGCCTCTTTTTTTTTTTTGCTATGCTTTATCTTTTGATATCAGAAAGATTAAAAAAGGGTGTTGGTATTGCCACATTTCTTGCTGCACGTTGTAAAAGCTTTGAAAGTTGCTTGAGGGAAACATTTCATGGCAACTTCTGTCTCAAGACAAAGTGCCATTATTGAGGGGTCAACTTATTTATAGGAAAACGATGGAAACTTATGTAAAATTCTACATATTTTGCTTCATCGATTTACCTATCTGAAACATTGTAGAGTCCAATCCAAGCGATCTATTGAGGTTAGAACATAAAAACTGCATTTGTAATTTCGTAATCTTTTACCAATGTCCCAGATACCCTGGTTCGTTTTGGGCTGGTTAATTTATCGCTTATTGTGTTTATCCTTTGTATTTGTGATGAAAGAATTTACCGAGCTGAAGGTCCCTCTCTGGGTACATGGTAAAAAGCTATTTTCAATATCTGAATCCTGCGCTATCCTCGCCATCAGAATCGAGTTACTTTCGTTGGATTGTCTCTGCCCAATGTTCTCCCTGTCTCGGTCCAGATAAATGTAAAAGATCTGCTCCTTTGCAGCCGAAGAGGGGTTGGGCTCATTTGCAAAACTACGATCATTGACCCAATAATTTATGGTTGCAGTTTTTGCTTAAGCCACCTTCAAATGTATGGGTTGATAAGAGAATTTACTTTTAAGTCATCCCCGTTTGTTGGTTCACTGAGGAGATAAAAATTTGAAACTGAAAGAGCATATTGCCTTTTAACCAAAGATTTGAGAAATTCAACCAAAGGATTAAACAAATTGAATAATTATACAAAATCAAATAGGTTAAATTGTATTAATCATTGCTTTAATAGTAAATATATTGAGGCTTTTTTTTCTATGCATCTGTTAACAAATTGTTGAGAAACGAGAATCCTAGATTGGATCAAAGCTTCAGCTGTTTTTGTGCTTTAAAAAAAAAAATAAAAGAGTTAATAGTAAAAAGTGTCGAATTAATAATAATAGTAATAATAAAGCTCCATGTCGATTTCTCCGGATGCAATGAACAAAAAAAATTCGGAGTACGCATGCGCAATAAACAATCTTGGCGTCACAACAGTTTAAAATGATGTGTTTTCCTATTGAGATTTAAAAGAAAAAAAAGAAGAAAAGAAAGCTTGTTTCCCGGTTTGGTTAACTTTATGGGTTATGGATAAAAAGGCCATAAATGGCTTATCGATGTTTCACTTTACTTTGCTCTAAGTTTCACTTGTTAGTGGTTACCAAACCAAGAAGGAAACGATACAGTTTGTCTTGAAGCCATCATTACTATTACTGCTGGTTTTAAAATTCCTACACCGACTAGAAGTAAGTAAAAGGCATAGCTTATGCATGCATGTGCAACTTTTGAATTGATGGAATTTCTCTAACCTTTTTTTTTTTTTGCCATCATTAATATTTGGCGATTGGAGATTTGGACTTTGTTCTTCATGTGGAGGAAACGCATAATAACTATTGAATCAAATGTTCGGACGTAAGATACTTTAATTTGTTTGAAGATCAAAATTTTTATAAAATGATTATTCATGTGAACTAAATATACAATAAGAATTTGATGGTTAATTACTTGCAAAGAAAGCTGTCAAGATTTTGTTAATAAAAATGAAAAAAGTGAAAAATTCAACCTTTCACGTCCTTCTCAGCGCTCAAATACCCTTGGATGCCAAGAAATTGGGCTGTACAGCCATTATTGATGAACAAGCCCACGTGTAAGACACCCAGACAAGCCCCATGGTTCAATTATTTTAAAAGTAACCCTCGAACGACAAACAATATATAGCAATGTTAGTTATTGAATGGAAAAACAAAGAAAATCTTGAAGTTCATTCATTCTATGTTTTTGTTTAAGGCAAGGAGAATGATTATAGTGAGATCATAATTAATATTATATATACACACACCCACACGATCAGCCATCCTTAATTCGCAGCAATGATCATAGGAACAGATTGCAGTGCAGCAGCAATGGCCATGGGGAGATGGGTTTTAAAACTGTGGGCTCACATTTTATTTTTTTTTGGTAAATGATGCTGCACCTATAAATCTCGAATTTATTAAACAATGTTTTTTAAATAATTATATAAATTAATTAAATTAAATTTATTCGTGTGAGCTCGAATGTTTTGTGTCAACATAATTTAGCCACCACCTCTGCTCACCTGCCCTAATGATTCAAAGCTGCTTTCCCCTTAACCTGTTTTTTACTAAAAGAAAAGAGAGGGGATAAATTCCCTTTTGGCTTTTATCACCAATATCTGGGAAGGATTATACTCCCAATTTGCCACGGTGATACAGGTTAAGGGAGGATGAGCAAACAAGGTTTTAAAATTTGATTTCTAAAAAGATTATATAAACCCCACTGGGTATAGGATTATATTTTTTCAAGGCTATTATTTGATATGTACAAATTGGGTATTAGATAAAGTTTTTATTAAATTAATTTAATTTGATTTGAATTATTATTTAATAAAAATAATAATTTTATGTAAATTAAATTATAATATAATATTTTAGTAACATAACAATTTAACTGAAAATTTAAATAAAGATATTTAAAATTTTTGAACTACTAGACTTGACCCATAAACATATATAGATATCATATCTATCTATGTCTATCTGTCCAAAAACAAAGATGCTGACGATTCTTTTATTTATACTTCATGTTTAGTAACTTGTAGTTCCATTTTGATTTAAAGGGAAGGAAATTAGCAAATTATCTTTACTAAACAAAAATGGAACCTGCAACTGAGATTCTGATGTAAAAAGCCTCTAGATTTGCAGATAAAGTTTATTTACCTTTTGCAAAGCCAAAGGTTGAGGAAGTGATAAGGTAAAATCTCTGAGTGGTTACTCCCACCAATATTTTTATATATTTATGCCACCTTCCTAAAGGCAAGTCTCATGATTAATTCTTCAGGTGCCACTACCTGTCTAATAAAAGCTTTTCTTGATGTGGCTGCTCATTGCTATAACACCTGGTTCAAACATATAGAAATTAAAAGCTTTGTCCAAAAGTAAATGGTATAAAATAAAAATTAACATATCCTTTTGTCATAAGGGGCCTATAACATCTTCATGATGTGCCTACTCTAATAGATAATATGGACAATTTTATGCAAACTATTCATTTCATACTTTTCTTTTTCCAAAGCTTAGCATTTAATCAACAAACTTCGTGGCTAATTAAATGATACAACTCACTCTAGCCATATACACACACACACACAGAAAAAAGAATAAAAAAAAGCATGAATTGATGGGTTCATTATTGCCACTTGATCGATTTCAATCTTAGGTCATAATTAAGCCAACAGTCTTCCACACCAAGAATACATATACACACTCAAATTTACGACAATATATTCGTGTATATTTGTATGATTAGGTCAAGTCAAGCTTGACATTATAAACCAACACTTTACATCTAAATGGAAGTGTTTGTAGTTAGAAAGGTTGCATCTTTACAACTTTTTGTCCCGACTAGGGATTAAATTTTGTCATATTTAATCTTGTAAACAGTAAAGAATTTGTCCAAAATCGACAGTAAAGAATTTGTAAGGCAGAAGGAATGACATCTGATTTTGGAGAAATTAAGGAAAAAGTAGCTGTTAAGGTAATGTCGTAGTGACAGTGGCACAGGAGTGTCCATAATTGAAGGCCTAGGCTTCTAGCTACGGCTTGCAATAGACTATACATACAATCTGCAAAAATTAAAGTAATCTGAGTGATGTAATATCCAACTCATCCTCTTAATTGCCTACTTTAGTGGGACTTTTCACATAATATAGAGTTAAATAAAGGCATTCGTTTATTTGGTTTTAGCTTTCACTAGCCATGATTACATCCCCCAAAAGCACTGCAACCCTACAGGAATCCTGCAATATTGTTCTTCAATCAACAAAAACCATGTACAAAAAATGGGCCATTTCTCACTTCCTTTCACCGAAAAGTGCAAGCACACTCCAACACGTTTCTTGACTTTTAGATTAGGCACACATTATAAACACTCAATTAGAAAGTTATATTTCAAATTCAAAGTCACCACTAACCCTTTTTCATCCTGCATGAGTTCATGTGACTTTCACCTCACTCCTTCAGCCTTTCATTTCACTAGGAGAAGAGAGAGATCGGCAACCATGAAGTATTGAACTGACAGAGATATTTGGGCTGCTAAAAATATTGTAGTGACAGTTTGGATTCTCCAAGGTTTTCAGAACTTTCAGAGGGAGCACTCGGGGCGAAATCTAGAATTTGTCTTCTTTTTTTCGGGAGAAGATGGGTGTCGTTACTGTTGCTGAACTGAAACCAAGTATGTCTGGAAAGAGGTCCTTTCGTCCAAGTTCCAGTATCAGGCATGCCACCGAATGGTAAACTTTCTTCTTCTTTGCTGTTTGTCTATGGAAAAACTAGCTCCGTTGCACACTGGTTTTAAGGTTACTTTCACGCGTACATAATCATATAGTTTATTTCTATTCTGGACAATGTAGAACATAAACTTGGTTGAATTTTAAATTGTTGGTTTTTATTTTTTTCCCTTTTGTTTTGGGGGAAAAGATTCAATAAAATTTTTAATTGAGTTTGGAGCTTTGGGTTCACTTGCCAAACAGTTCTGAAACCAGAGTAATTTGACTCAGATTTTGAATTTAATTTCGAAAGCGACAGTTTTCCAACTTCATTCTTCATTCTGACAACAACAACAGATTGTATTATTATGTAGTATTTCCCAGGTTTATAATTTGTGCAAGACAGCGGTATTCTTTTTATATAATTAATTTCCCAGTAGCCTAGAGAAGGAATTGTTATCAGAAAATGAACATGCATAATGCATTTACCAGGATTTCCCTAAAAAGTCTGATATCAGCTAATTTTGATAGATTCCGAGTTCCAACCCATTTCATTGGGGCTTCAATCTGTTTACCAGCCTCATCTGAGGTCCCTCTAGTAAAGTTGAAGTTAGACAGCACCACTTGCTGATAAGCCCCCAATACAGTCAGGGTCGAGTGTGACAGGTGAACCCCCTTTGATATTTGATCTTGACCTTGGAAGTCTTCCCATCAAAAGTGACAGCACCACGACGCTCGGCTGCTGGATGGATGGAGACTTGTTCTCGTCCTACACAATCAACAGTGTCAACAGCTGAATTTTCATAAGCTTCCTATCAATTATTCTTGTTGGATTCAACTTCTGAAGGCCCTCAAACATGCATGAGAAATTCGTTCAACAGTTAATCAGGCCTGATAAACCTTCTTGCTTCTTACATATTAGTGCAACAAAAACAAAAAAAGCTATCCAATAAATCAAAGGGGCCCCCATATGGATCCTAATCATATCGATGCAAGTCAGTAAAATAGCTTAATTGTTTTCCATTTCCAAACCAAAACCAGTTCAGCAGGGTATGCTTTTAAAATTTTACCTTTTAATAGCAATGTGAGTCAAGATAGATTTTGTCCATTGATTGAGATGTTCAATGAATATAAAATGAACTTACAATTGACCGAACCAGTGGGGAATTTATGGGTTCAGACATCGGAATGCAGGTCTATTGCAAAAGGAACTATTTGATATCTAAATAATTGCCGCTAACAAGCATGTAGAAATGCATTCATCTCTCTCTCTCTCTCTCTTTTTAATTTCCTAGCTAGGTTTTAGTCTCTATGGAGCATCATTTAATCTAGTTATCTACTTTGCAGGCCTATTTCTGATGTTTCTAGTGACCTTACGGTCGAGGTAGGAGCATCAAGCTTTGCACTTCACAAGGTAAGGTGAACCTATTTTGGCACCTTCCATAGCAGCAAATGTCTGGTTATCATGGTGTCTACAATTGCACTCACAACATTACTGCAGAAAGAGAAGATGTCTGTTTGTAAAAAACCATTTTTTTTAAAAGGAAAAAAATTATGAATTAAAGTTTGCATTCAGAACATATTTTTATAGTATCTATGCTTCCCTTGAACCACCATACACGTGGGGAATCCTTTTTGAGATTCTTCAAAGTTCAAAATTAACAATGCTTGACTATCTAGTTAAGCTATTGCTGTAACATATAGATTCAATACTGAAAATGGAGCTATGAACAGTATTTTTTTCTCTCATGTTTTCTGGAGTACGCACATGGTACAAAATTGAAAGATCTTTACCTTGTGGCCAGGAAAATGGTTGCATCATTGTAAAAGAAGCTTAAGTCATGTAGTTGCGATTTTTCTTTTCAGTTCCCTCTAGTTTCTCGGAGTGGAAGAATCAGGAAGCTGTTAATTGATGCGAAGGATGCGAAAATTTCACGCATAAATCTCTCTTCTGTTCCGGGTGGACCGGAGGCATTTGAGCTAGCTGCGAAGTTCTGCTATGGAATAAATGTTGAGATTACATTATCAAACGTTGCAATGTTAAAATGTGCATCGCATTTCCTGGAAATGACAGAAGAATTTGCAGAGAAGAACCTGGAAGCTCGTACAGAAACTTATCTGAAGGAAATGGTGCTCCCAAACATATCGAGCTCTGTATCTGTTCTTCACCGTTGTGAAAGCCTCTTGCCTATATCCGAAGAGATCAACCTGGTTAACAGGCTTATCAATACGATTGCGAATAATGCATGCAAAGAGCAGCTCACTTCTGGCTTATTGAAACTTGATCAGAACAACTTTCCATCGAAAGCTATGTCAAACACGGCACCAGAAACGCCATCAGACTGGTGGGGAAAGTCCTTGGCGGTTCTTAATCTTGATTTCTTTCAACGAGTTTTATCAGCTGTGAAGTCAAAGGGTCTAAAACAGGATATGATCAGCAAAATTTTGATAAATTACACCCATAGTTCTCTTCAAGGTCTGGTTATCAGGGACCCGCACTTGGTAAAAGGTAGCCTGCTGGATTTGGAGCTGCAAAAGAAACAAAGGGTAATCGTTGAAACCATGGTTAGCTTACTGCCAACTCAATCGAGGAAGAGCCCAGTTCCCATGGCATTTCTCTCCAGTTTACTGAAAACTGCAATAGCCTCATCAGCATCCACTTCTTGCAAATCCGATTTGGAGAGGCGGATCGGTCTGCAACTAGACCAGGCAATTCTTGAAGACATCCTAATGCCAGCCAATTCAAATGGAAACAATCAGACAACCATGTATGATACAGAGTCAATCCAAAGGATCTTCTCCATCTTTTTGAACTTGGATGAAGATGACGATGAGGATAATCCCTTGAGATATGAAACTGATATGGCATATGATTTTGACAGCCCAAGATCTCCCAAACAAAGTTCAATCCTCAAAGTATCAAAGTTACTGGACACTTATCTTGCAGAAGTTGCACTAGACACAAACTTATCGCCATCAAAATTCACAGCACTAGCAGAGTCACTTCCAGACCATGCTCGCGTAGTTAGCGATGGACTATACAGAGCTGTTGATATCTTCCTCAAAGTGAGGATCTCGCAAGATTATCCTTAGGTATTTCATAATTTCATTTCCAGGCTCTTAGAACCTTTTTCTGCTTCTGTTTACAGGTTCATCCAAACATAAAGGATTCTGAGCGCTACAGACTATGCAAAACCATAGACTGTCAGAAACTATCTCAAGAAGCCTGCAGCCATGCAGCACAGAACGAAAGGTTACCAGTCCAAATGGCCGTCCAAGTGTTATATTTCGAGCAAATCAGGCTTCGGAACGCAATGAGCGGAGGCCACAATCAGTTCTTTTTTGGTGCAATCAACGGTCAGTTCCCTCAACGTTCGGGCAGCGGTGCAGGAAGTGGAGCCATCTCACCCAGAGACAACTACGCATCAGTGAGACGAGAGAACCGAGAGCTGAAACTCGAAGTTGCGAGAATGAGAATGAGGTTAACCGAACTGGAAAAAAATCATGTGTCCATGAAACAAGAGCTGGTCAGATCTCACCCTGCTAACAAGTTATTCAAATCACTCACCAAGAAATTAAGCAAGCTCAACTCCTTGTTCAGGATCAACAATCTGAAGCCTATAGGAGGAGGTAAAGCAAATTCAGAATCTCGATTCTTGTCCCAAAGGCGATGGCGTAACTCAGTATCATGATACTATTGAAAAAAGAGTGATTAACCGAAGAGTGTATAGAAATTATGTGTCGTGTGAGATTTTTTTTTTTCCCTTCTTTCTTTTTTTTTTTTTTTTTTTTTTGTGTGTTGGAAACTGGGGTTGCTTTGCTCATTAAGATCATTGCGATTACATCTTGAAAAGAGCTCTTGAGGGAAGGCCAGCCATGGTCAAAAAAATTTGCATCCTAAATGCTAGCTATTTGGTAAATTTGTGTGACCGTGAGAATCTGTATATGAATGAAATTAGGCATACAACCTGTTAAAGCCGTCACACTTTTCATCACTTGGTATAACTATGAACATTCCTTGCACCATTTCATTAATTTTCTTGGGATGTAAAAAAGTTAGAATAATTAGACTTCATCTAAATTTACATAGGAATTTTTTTTTTCCTTTTTGGATTAAAAATCAAAGCTAATTGCATTGGTGATAATATATGTACAAGTAATGAAAATTATAGATTCATAAAAATGTTTTATATTCTAATTATAGGGACAAAAATGAGTATATCTTCACATATTTACTTCCATAAATCAAATTTGCTTTAGATATTTGATGGTTAACTAAGTTAAATATAGCATATTAGTAAATAAATTTTTAAACCAAAAAAATCCCTTAAATATTCCTAATTCTAAAGATGATTTTACTATGAAGAGTAGAACAAATTAAATAGAGATTTAATTCAAATGATTTATATATATTTTTAAAGAAAAATTTTAAAACGCTGCGTTTCATTGATGAAAAAAAGTCACGCTCCGCCCGAAGGCTGAAAAATCCACCTTCATCTCATCTTCCCCTAACTATTATTACTTTGGCTTGCTTCATTGTAAGGATCGAAACGGTGCGCTTTAGTGTGCGCGTATTTCCTTCTGAATTGGGCAGCCTCTTCTTGCCCACCCCGAAGCTGTTCCGAGTACTTCAAAATTCAGCATTGCATTGCATCGCATTTCCCTTTTCTTCCTTTTTTTTAGGGTTTCCGAGATAAAAAATTTTTAATCTTTTAACATGCTCTTGATCTTTTTAGGCAATTCGAGTAAAAAAAATAAATAGAAACTTTAATCAAGCCGAGCATGAATTCTCCGACGACGAAATTCGCCAGGCAGCCGATGCGGTTCTTAAAGCCGTTGTGAACTTGCCGAGTAATGCAATTTTAGAACAAAACAAACGGCGATTTGAAAGATTACATTCACAGGTAAAACAATTATTATGCCGCCGTATTGTTCAATAGACGATTGACGGAAAGAAGTTTTGTACACAATGTGAATAAGTAAAAGAAACTTTTAAACCTTTGCTATCAGTTCGGAATGAAGTTTTGAAATTTCCTTTAAATGCTCGTTTTCTGTATAAGATTAATGAAGATTATATAGCTTTAAAAAAATGCACGAAATGGCTCATTTTTATGCTGTTCTTCCAGATACAAGAGAAAACCCTCTGATAAGTGGTAGTTGTTAATCCTAAAACAGAATGTAAAAAACCAATAATGATTCGTTGTTAAGTTCCAAGTAGTTCTTCAAAACGATGTGTGTTTGTGACAAAGATGAATTTCTACCTCATCATTTGTCTCGTATAGAAATCCTAGGGTTATCTTCCAAGATTAAATTGTTTTTGGTAGATTGGAACTCTGGACGATCTCACCAGAACCACACAAGAAAGACATTATTGCATCAAGAACTTGTATTTAGCTTTATCTTAGTTAAAAATATATTTACTTACCACCATTTTTTTGACTTGGAATGTAGCCAAGCCAGAGTCAGTGGATAAAGCAAAACTTTTGCCTTTCCAATGCTGCACTGTATGTCTTTGAGCTGTGAGCAGTAAACTCAGAAGTATCTTCCGAAGTTGTGCTTTTTGTAAGTTCTGATGCTAAAGTTTGGCCCTCCATTATTATCAAATAACACTGATAGCTCAAAGACATATATGACAAGTGGCTCATCTTTCTTTGTGCTCTCACAGATTCAAGATTGAGATAAATTCTCTGAAACAAAGGAGCTAGATATATATATATATATATATAAGCATATAACTGATATTTCGGATCTAAATTATTCTCCAAATATGTGAACCTGACTGACCATGACCTGTAAAGATAGGTTATATATATATATATATATATATGTATGTATAAGCAGCACGATTCTCCATTCAGCTTCGGACACCTTGTGGGGTGTTTCAAGGCTTTAAATGTTGTTTTCATCTTTTTATTATCGATCACGTGATGCGGTTGCTATATTCCATATTTTGTTGTTCAATTCCTCATCTGAATTCATGAATTCCCATAGGTGTCAAACTGTCAACCTGAGGCAAACATATGAGCAATGTCTTGGTCTGTCAATTGATGTCGGCGGTACAACATTTTCTATTTTATCCTGATTTTTTTTTTTTTGGTGATTGGAGAATAATCTTGACGAACAGCTTTGAATTTAAAGATACGGCTTAATTTAGAAGCATTTGTTTGGATTCTCTAACGCACATTTTGTCTGTCAACTCTGAAGGACAATAGTTTCATTGACATATATCAGCATCAAATTGTTGTATGACTGAGCTGTTTTGCAGTCC
>JAQSVH010000003.1:8344881-8357605 GCA_029448705.1 Adansonia digitata
TATGAGGACTGGGGGGACCGATGCAGAAAAGTGGGAATGAATTGGATAAACTCTTATCTTTCTCCACATCAGCCAACCAATTCCACCATGATAACCTACTACGAAAAAATAACATGAAAGCTAAAAGGAAAAATAAAAAGCAGTTTTAAAATCTGTCATGCTCTTTGCAACTAATTTTATCAATAGTCACTTGAACTTTAACGCAATCTTACTTCTTAATCCATGTAATAAGACTGCTTTGCAGGGAAAAAAAAATGGCATTTTGATGGTGGGGTAGGAACCTTTTTTCAGTTATTTATCAGCATTATTATCGCCATGCTACTTAAAAAAATTTGCAGATAAAATCGATGTCTCGAACTCAAGAGAAAGCAGTGATTCTATTCCAGGTCATTGACATTCTGAATTGACTACAGTGAAAATAAATAAAAAAATAAATGCATTAATATTAATTAGTCCTATTTTATTATTTGATATCATTAAAGTGTCATTATTCTTGTCTCCCTTATTGCATTTAAATCATTTTTGTAATAATATTGTATATTTATTAGTCATATGCCTTGGCTACCAGCCACCCAAAGCCGAAAGTGTTTTTTTTTTTTTTCATATTTAAAGATTAACTTATTGATTATATTCCCAGCACAGTTTTCTTGTACGGACAATCTGGGAAAATTTTATTACTTTAGCAATATGATGGATACTAAATTCAACTTGTTTTATAGAACAAAAAAGGGTCGACACTATAAAAAATCATGGGGAGGATTTTTTTTATATTTTTTCCTTTTCTTATCCGAAACAAATATCTCAAGGAACTTCCTTCTTTTTATCCTTTTACATTGTTTTTTATTATTATTATTGTGTTCTTTTATTCTTGAATTAAACAATTAATGCAAATCAAACTCTCTCTCCCAAGGCCTTATAAATAAGAGATGATGAAATCTCAGAGTCCACCAGAGCTAAGCCTTAGCGTACATTCAAGAAGAGCTTCCCAAAAGACCAACCTTCCTTATCACTTGTCTGCTTGTTCATCTTTCTTTTTCCAAGCTATACACCTTCTTTTGCTTACTTAGGCTGCATTGTTAGTAAATTTTTTTAGTTTCTTCAAATTGAATTTTCGAAGAAAGCCGGTTGTTGTAATGGACAGGGTAAGAGATCTGGCATCGAGGAAGGCTGCTGTGATATTCACGAAGAGCTCATGTTGCATGTGCTATAGCATCATGACACTTTTTTATGAGCTTGGTGCTAGCCCTGCAATCCATGAGCTTGACCATGATCCTAGTGGGAGAGATATGGAGCGGGCTCTAAGAGGGCTAGGGTGTGACCCTTCAGTCCCGGCTGTGTTCATAGGTGGAAAATTTGTTGGCTCGGCAAGGGATGTCATATCCCTTCATGTAGATGGATCACTGAAACAAATGCTTAAAGAAGCAAAGGCTATCTGGTTCTAGCGACCATAAAAAAATCGACTTGCTTGTATTCAATCGGCAAGCTTAGTACTTACTGAGAAAATAAATCTTAATACCGTGTTGAAAAGAGGAAAAAAAGTTTGTATTAGGGGCTTTTTTTCTTGAGTTCCTTCATTACATTGTATGAAACACATGAACTTCTTGAGAATAGCCTAACCTGTAAAGGTTAATGTTTAAATACTACTATCTTACAATAACCATTCATTTTTTTTGAAGTACCATACATATTGAGATATAAGTACGAAAATATCATCCTATAATATTTATGTCAGATTTATATCTATGTCCGTCACTCATTCCAAAGCTCAAGCAACATAGTTTAAATATCTACGGGTGCCTGCCTCCATTTCCGTGGATATGAAAACATTCAGGGAAGCAGATTTAAAAATGTAATAAGGTTCACTTTATAGGATTCTCGCCTATCAGAAACAGATATAAATGCGTGGCTTTGAATAAAATTTGAGGATCAGGCGGTGCTCAGCGAATTCCCACTGAAGAAAATTTTAAAATTTTACTCTTATGGAAAGCTAAAATATAATAGAATAAAGTTTTCATGACCCACAATGCGCATGACTGTTCTTCTGGGAATAAAAGAAAAAATTGCTCCAATTGAAAATTTATCCCCTTAGAAAAAGCAATCCTGTGTCATGATTTGACTATAATATGGCAAAAGCAACATCAAGCAGATGAAATTCTTTGAGGATATTGCAGATTTTTCAGTGGTTTTCATTTTTTAAGGTGTTAATTAATTTTAAAAAAAAGTGACATCAAATAAGTTAATTCCTCACTTTTCTGGCCATATTACTCCTTTTGACTAGACACTTGGCATAGCGATGTGCCGATGTCAGTTATCAGGTAGCAACTTTAGTTAATGATTTTATATCAACTTATGCGTATATATGGCCTAATCTTAGAGACAAAAAGGTAATGCTGGAAATGTTTATGCCCATCTAAATCTAAAAGGCCAAAAAAGATCGTTTTTTTATCATGCATAGAAGTTCCTGGATGCATGGATACTGAGCCACATGCATAAACATTTATGTTGTTATGGATATACATACAAATAGCATTTATTACTGTACATACCTCATGAATACTTGTAAAGCCGACTACTTATTTCTTTAAGTAAGATAGCAATTAGGAAATGGAGAATCCTGTCCCATCTTGGTGAAGGAAAAGAGTTGTTGTTGTCATTTTGCACGCGTGTGACCGTTCGCAGGCTCACTCGCACATGTGTGATGATGCTATATATCTCAAAAGAGCAGCAGCAGCGCTAAGCATGAACTCAAGTGAGTCTATATGCATGTGTGCTCCCACATTGGAAGAATCATACAAGTTGGTGGGCGCGCAATAGAAAGAATTGCAGCACCGAAAGCCATCTCGTTTGCAATCTCATTCGCAATCTTTTCGGCATAAGGATTCAAAGGAGGGCGATTGTGAGAATCTGGTATAAATTGACTAGCTAGCCTCAGCATTTCTACTTTTGTTGCATCTTAACGGAAATAATTAGAAGGTGTTCATGTCCATAAAATCTACAAATAAAGTTTAACTACATGATTAGCAGGCTAAACATGTAATCACAAAAAGTGTTTTTATCAGATGGTTTGATGATTTGAGTAATATTTAGCAGAAATTTATTTTGCCAATTTGCTGAGCCCATGGAAATACAATAGTTCCCATCCCATAAAGTGACTTTATTGGTTTTAGCATCCAGGTAAAGCACACTTTCTTTTGAATGTTCTTGTTCAAACTAAGGAGTCTACTCTATGCTGTCCTATAAATACTCTACCATGGGACAGCTTAATTTCCAACAACCTTAAGCTTTGAACCCTTTTCTCTCTTTTCCCACTTCACCTTCTCAAAGTCCAACCTCTCAGTACCATTGGATCGGCTGCTGTCTGAAAATTCGATCCTATGGTCTTTAAGCTTTAAGGTGAAATCAACAGAACTTTGCAAATAATTAAGAAAACATTGTGAAATCAGGGATTTTCAACATGGACAAGGTGATGAGATTGGCCTCAGAGAAAGGGTTAGTGCTATTCAGCAAGAGCTCGTGTTGCCTGTGTTACGCAGTCAAAATCCTATTCCAAGAGATTGGGGTAACCCCCACGATTCATGAGATCGACCAAGACCCTGAAGGGAGGGAAATGGAGAAAGCTCTCATGAGGCTGGGGTGCAACGCGCCTGTCCCAGCTGTCTTCATTGGTGGGAAGCTGGTGGGTTCCACCAATGAAGTCATGTCCCTCCATCTCAGTGGAGGGCTGATACCTTTGCTGAAGCCCTATCAGGCTTTGTGTTAAATTAATTAAGCCAACTTCATCAATTATCACACTGCAAAAATATTTGAATAAAATTAGCTTTCAAATAAAAGGGCTCATTTTTGAGCTGCATGTGCATTTGTGTAGTCTGTGTACGTAGCTTCCTATGTCTCATGTGCTTGAATCTGTACCTTTCAATTATATAGCTCTCTAAGCAATGTGTAATCTGTTTCTATTTCTTAATGAAGTCAACTTTATATACTTCTCGGCTTTTGAGCTTCCATCAAGGAATTACTTTCTGCAATTATTTCATCCATGCAAATATGAACATGAACAAACTTCTCATTGTTTCAATTCTGCACCCCCAAAATTTGAATAAACCTTTTTTTATTTATTTATGTTAATTTCTGCAAAGCAATATGCCGTGCATCTTTAAGTTAATGGTCCATCCATTGTCAGATCTCAAAATGCCAGATTCTGTATGATATTGGCTTTTTTACATTGAAGCATCATCATCATCATCATAAAAATTATTCCCCATAATCAATTAATCTTTCCATATACACATCCTAAGAACAATTGAAAAGGAGCAATCAATTTTTTTTCTGTTGCCTACAGCCATTGGTTCCTCTCCACTTTATCTTAGATAAAGAAAGGTATTACATTCCTTACCTTTTTATACTTTAATTTATATTTACTTTTTAAGCTTTTCCTTCTAAATTGGTGGACAAGTGGTCGTAATGTCGATATGAAATGGTCGAAAAACTTCACCTCACACTTGGCAACAAAAAACTTGGTAAAATCTGATGCTGTATATATCAGTGGAAAAATAATTTGCTGGCATCTGGATGGCATTAACGATTTTAATTTGCCATATATTCTCTCTTTTTACGACATTTAATAATAGTGCGGCTGAGTTAGCTCAAAACTGAGACAAATTTGCCAAATTGTTGGAAACTAGAGGTGCTCTTGAATTCATTTGCAAAGATTGGGATATATTACCTGGAGTCGTTTTTACAGCTGTGGTTGGAAATTGTCGCTAGAACCCATACGTGCATGACAGCTTGAACTTAGTATTAGTCTAGACAAGCTGACAGAAATTAGGTTAGGAAATTTTAGAACTCATTCGTTATTGAATTTAAGATAAATGTTGAATATTAATAAATCTATATGAAACGAGAATATTTAATTTTTTTTATTACTTATAAATTATATTTATATCCGAATATAAATATATCATACATATATTTCAAAAAATATGACAAATCCAAGAAGATAAAGTGACAGGGACTTTACATGATAAATAGAATAGATATCTTTCTGACTGAACTGATCATTTAGATGGCTATAAATGTTCTAATTTTTGCATTATTCTATCGGTTCAGAAGATAAAGTGACAGGGAAGGTGTAAATAATGTTTTTCAGTAGATTCCTCCATTGTATATGGAGACAAGCATATGAATGGTGTCAAAGAAGGCAAAAGGAAGAATCAATGGAGGTGGCATGGAATCACACATATTGGAACTCAACAGCTCTGTGTAATGGTAAATCTACCCAGCCTTGATCAATGCTCTGTTGGGGCTCTAACATTTAGCCGTTTTTGAATCTTTTGATCAGCAAGAATAGAGGATGGACCACTTCACTACTAGATTCGTTTTTGATCTGACAGCTTATTTTGCATGGCTCATAATAGGACAGATTTAAATGTAAAATTTTTTAATTTGGGGATTCTATTCGAATTATTATTTAAATAATAAAAATTATTTTTATTTAAATTTAATTATAAATATTAATAAAAAAATAAATTTTTATTTTTAATATTATTTTAAATAATAAAATTAACTTTAAAATCAACTAAACTTGAATCTAAATAAAAATTAAAAAAAAAAATTCTGTATCACTAGCGGGCCAATAAAAACTTTACATTCAACTCTGCTCAATCATTAAACATAATTACCTACCCACTAGGCTTTTATCACTTCAGTGTGTTGATTATGTTCTTCGTGAAAAGTTTAGGTCGAGCTGAGGAACTGAGCAAGTAATCCCTTTACTCGTACAAAGTTAAGGATTTAATTCCTCTAGAATAATTCCTACAAATCGAGTCCTCTATTATCAAAATTCATAGATATCACAGTGACCATCTTCTGGATATATTCTCTGTTTGTTTTGCCAGATAGCCAAGCCGGATTAATGGACCTAACATTTTCAATCAGTACTATAGCCTTATCGTACAACCAGACTGTGTACGATAAAAGAATAACAATAACGAAATAGGATGTTATTTAGTTACAAGGAGGAAAAGTAAGTAAAGTAGTTTTTTTTTAAAATAAATTATTAACATATATTATTTTATTTAATGATAGGCTTTTCTTGTTAATTTTCTTAGTTGTTGTCACTGAATCCGTGATACTCACTAAGTGAGTTTTTAAAATTTTTTAAAAATTAAAATAACTAAATACCTTTATATCTTTTTATTATTATAATTATAATTTGATTTTTTATATAATTTATTTAATTAGAATTGGTATAGCCAGATTTGTGGCATCAATTCGAGTTTACAAAAGGGAATAGATGATTAGAGCCAACATCTTTTTATCCTAGTAGCTAAGAGTGTGCGTTAGATTTGACATGTAAGCTTGAGTTTGATTTCGAGCATCCACTTTCTCATCTTCAAATTATCAAAATAAATAAATAAATAAATGATTGGAAGTGTTCATAAGTGAGGTTGTAGCTCAAATATTTTTCTAATTCCTTACCCTGGTATATTTGTTTTAATGTTAAAAAAATTAAAAAATTTATTTTTATATTAATATTTTTATATTTTATAATTAAATTTAATTAAAAATATTTTTTACTTATTAAACAATAATTTAAACTAGATCAAACCAATATGAATCTTATGTCCAAACCCGAATCATCAATTGTACTAAGTTTTCTTCAAGTAACTAATGAAATTCTACTAGTTTAAATTGCTACTGCACATTTTGTATATGTTATAAAGATCTTCAGATAATAGAAAATTCCATGTGATTCACAAGCTTATATTTCTTTTGGCTAGAAAAAAGCTGCTAAAAGAAAAAAATAAATAAGAAATAACTTTGTTAGTAACTACCAGTAACGACCACCTTCTATGTCTCCATATGTTGGTAACCACTTTAATTATACGATAAGCTACTAATAAAATGCCGCGTGTAGAGTTCGGTCAATTTAGTCATTCCTGCTAATCTTTGATTTGACATGGCAAGCAGTGAATGGGAAATTCAGGAGCTTTGCAATACCGTCTGTATCTATTTTGATTTTGACAGCTTATAACAGATTTTTGGGAAAGAAATTAAAAAAAGTTTTTTTTTTACCAAACAAGGAAACAAAAGTCGAAAACTACTATTTTTTTTCTTATTAAACAACGACACAGTGCCCAGAGTTGCTTAATTCGATTCTGTCTGATCTTCCATCAATGGCTACTTGATCAGGTATTTTCTCAATCTCCTCTCTCGATTTTCTTCTTCTTCTTCTTCTATTTTTTTTTTTTTGGTCTGATTTTTATCATTTTCGATGATTTTTCTTGATTCTCTCATGTTCCACGTGGCTGGTGGGAAAAATGGATGGAAAATAATTAGAGAAAGAAAAAATGATTGTTGTGATTTCGGTGTTTTGAATTGATAAAGCGAAAAAGGAAAAAGAGGAACGGAAAGTAGGAAATATTAACTGAATTCTTCTCTATTAGTTTTTAATTACATTTCTTTTCGGGTTCTTTTTCCTGTTACTTCATTAGATACTTAATAGAAATCTAGTTGATTGATGTCAATTTACTTCTCCAATCAGAATATAGGAGAATATTGAGATATTATCATTATTAAAGTGGTCTCTTTTATACGTCTGGTTCCTGAGGTTGAGTTCTGCATTTTGTTTAAGGAACATTGGTTGAGAGCAATTGGCCAGGAATCTTGTCAGATTATATGAAGTGCTCACTCTATTGGCCAGGTTTTCTAGAAGTTGATTTTCATGCACTCTTACCAAACAAATTTCTCAGAGGATTAATAGAGGCTAGTTTAATATAATGCAATCTGATTTAGAGTACGCATTTTTTTTCCGTGAGTGCGATAAAAAAAATGAACAAGAAGTTCTTCATTTTGTGTTCTAGCTGATATGACTGAAAATGTGCAATTCTTTAGGCTCCACTTAATTTACTAGCATATGTAATTGAGTTGATTGTGAAATATTGCAAGTACAATCTTTCAGCGAAGTGAAGGTTTTTGAGTTTGAGACTTGGAGTTTTAGATTGGGGAATTCTTTTGCAGGTGAGTGAGGGGAGACTGAATTCTGGGACTAAAACCGTTCGTTTGTCATCACATTCAACCTGCAAGCTGGGAAACAGTCAAAGACTACTACGGCTGAGGGCGAGGAGCTTATTGAGCTTAGATTCTTATGATGGGATAGATATAGCACACAGTACTTTGGCGTTGTCTATGACTGTTTCAAGTCTTAAGCAAAGATTGTTGCTGAGTGGCCCCAAGGTTATATTCTATTTCTGTTTACTTGCTTCCTCCTCTTAACTTACTCCGTGCTGACTTCTGTAATTGGATTAAAAATCTCAGGTGCTCGGTTTGATTTTGTTTTCCAATGTTGTTTCTATCTATTATCTAACGACTTTTGTGCTCGGCATGACTTGAGGACCATGCGCTTGATACTTTTATACTCCGGTCTTTGCTTTGAGTTGATTTTCCATGTTTTCTGTTGCTGACAATGCCATTGATAATTATCAATTCACTGATGAGCATTGCCCACGTGATACATTTAGAAACAATTTTTTTTTTCAAATTGACTTGTGCTCGTTGGAACGATATTAGTCTAGCCAGTGTTTTACATATGCAAATGTAGTAGGCAGTTTTCCCTTTGATAATACCATTCGGCTTGGAGAAAAGGGCTGAAGTTGGCCAGTTTATGTTAACTCAAATATGTGCGGGGCAAGTCTATGAATGCTCATAATGGATGAATTTTAATTTAAAATGTCTTGGATGAAGCTCCTCCCCTACAACAACCGTCTGTGTTAGTCAAATCTTCATGTATTTTCAGACAAAACAGTCAAACCGAAGTCAATAAAAGATTTGAAACTTATACTTGCTGGTAAAGTTCTGGGAAACAACAAAACGCTCGCTGATTCCACGTTAACATTTGGTGACTTCCTATTGGTCTTATTACCATGCACGTGGCAGTGCAGCCTGCTATAACAAAAAATTACAGGTTTGTCAGGTTCTCTTTCTGGAAAAAAACGTGTTTGGAATAATGTATTTCATGAAATCTTCTTGGGATTTAAGTTTACTTAGAATTAACATATCTTTGTTTTCTTCATTAAGGACAAGATTTTACAGAGATCCTCGTTGAATCCATATAAATCTGTCTACAAACTCCACCATCCCTTTCCTGCTTCTCGGGAAAAAGAAATAAAAATGGCAAAAGCAAAAGAAAAGGAAAAACATGCGAATAATTCCTAGTTGACTCGCATTTTAACATCACCGGAAAGAACACTATATTTGTCATTAATGGAATTTCACATAAGCATGCTGGAGATTTTATTCATTTTAATTAATTTCTTTGTGCCATTAGTAAAAATAAATAAACAAATAAATAAGAAACAACATCTTTGTCTCTGTATTTATACTTTTCACTTAATATTTGTCACTGATCTTACTGCATAAGTTTCTTCCGAAAATTAAGTTATTTAACAACTGAAACTCAGTTGAGTTTTTCTTTTCTTTCGCAACACAAGCATTGTCATGAATAAATTGGAGTCCTTCCTAGTTTGATTTAACTTACGGTTAAAGATTTTATGCCTTTTCAAAAATTACATCTATATGGTCAAACTTCTAGCTGTGCCCTATTATCCCATAAAAAATTTTGTATGTAGTCTGTGGAGGCCACATTCAATGGAGTTCCTTTGATTAAATAAATATGTGAATGAGATTATAACTTTGTCGCCCTTAATCTTCGAGTATAGTATTTCAGGGTCTTCTTTTTTGCTTCTGGATTAAGGCAACTGCATAAATTGTGGGCCGTGGCCCTCTTCTCAATCGTTCTTAATATTTTTGAACGTAATTGTTAATCTAATGATATATAGGTTTACAAAACCGTATATGTATAATTGGTACTTTAATGAATCTGGTTTTTATACAGGTTTCAAAAATCCTATGCAATGACTGTAACAGTACAACAACAACAGTTCAAGTTCATATTTTTGGTCTCAAGTTCACACAATGCAATTGTTATGACACCCACGACAGGATTACAATACCAAATAATCATTGAGATACACATTGAAGTTGCAACGCCCATTTTGATATTTGTAAGCAAAATCTCTAGCAAACACATCTTTGTTTTTAGTTCTTGCATTTGCTTCCACTGTTTATTTTTTATTACTGTTGAAGAGTTGTTCCTTGGCATAGCAGCTAATATTTGTGACATGGAACCTTTTTTACCTTGTGTTGTACCTCGTGCTGCTGGGAAGATTTAAAGATTGTACTGGCTTGGATTGGTTGGCACCAGTGTCGTGGTGTCTTTCTACTTGAATGTTTAACCTTTATAAATTGTTGATGTTAAATCACGAGTTTAAAAGTTCAACATTGAGATATTTTTTTGAGGATTTTGTTGGCTGGATGGACGGCTGACCCAACTTTTGAAGCAAGTTCCTCAACCAAAAGGCCTGAAAATGACCGACAAAAAAAAATTATAATAGTGAAACATGAGATACATGTCTTTTTCTCTTTCTCTTTCCCTTTCACATTTGTGTTTTGGACCATGTGGCGTATGATATTTCTTAGCATGTTGCCTTGTCTTTGTGCTCAGTCGTGAATTTCGTTGTCTCAAACGTTTCACCATCCACTTCATTAAAATTTGGCAATTCGAATTTTTATCTCTGTTTCAGTTTCTTTTTTTGCAATTTACACTTTTTTTCTTCATACTGTAATCTGGTGAATACTGTTACCTCTTTGTTTTCGTGGAGCTGTTGTTAAATACAAATATGAAACAAGATGTAGACCCAAAATGCATATATATATATATATAAGATCATATGAGAAGAATAATAAAGAAAAACATTGCATTTTAGCAATTTTTCTCCTAAAATATACACAGATTGATGATTAAAACAGATATTTGAATCTTTTTTTCACTATTATTCCTTCATCAACAAACATCAATTTTTCAAAGACAAGAAAATTAAATGAGGTGAACAAGGGTAGTCGGGGACCCAAATTAGTGAATTACCAGCAGCAACCAAAAAGGAGTGCGAACCCAATTAATCCATTACCAGCAGCCTGCCACCAAGCAAAAAAAAAATTGAAACATTTAGCTTAACAAATTTGTATCATAATATTTATAATTTTTTAATTATCAAATTATTTTTTTGATAAAAATTTCAAAAAATCCTTTTACTTTTATGCCTCGTTTAAAAAAAAAAACACCCTAAAAGGGATAACTTCGGTTTGGAGAATAATGACAGAGGAAGATGGTTAAAGACAAAGAAAGAGGAAAAACATTTTAGATTATGGAAATTTTAAAGATCATAATTCGTTAATTTATTTTAAAATATATATATCTTTGAATTTTAATTTCATATGAATGTATATGTTATTTAATTAATGAAAAATAAGTAACAAATGTATATATTATTTAATTAATGAAAAATAAGTGGCCAACGTGTTTCTCGAGCAGCGGCCGTTAACTGCTGCCTGACCTTGTGTTTTTAGTAGACCAATCTTTCGTTTTCATTTCCATTTTCAATCATCAATTTCATGTTAAGTTCATGTCTAAGTTTTTCTTTTATGTTAAAAATATATTAGTACTTTGATTTGAGCATAATATCTTTATTCTTTGGAAAAAGATGATCAAAGAAGGTCGTTTCTGTCTCTATCTCAATCACCCACCAACCTGAAGGCTAAAGGTACTGAAACTGAATCGGATCGTAAAAGTTTAAAAAGGAAAAAAAAATTCACTTTCTCCAATCCAAGAAGAGAAAATAAAAACTCAACCAATGGATTTAAGTAACAAAAGAACCGAGTAACATAAGATTACTTTCATTATTTCTCAAACAGTTTACAGTTACGCTAAAGCAGCCAAAAACTCAGCTCCATTTGAATGCTATATAATTCGCTTACTTCTTAACAAATTTTTCCGATACTTCAACCCAAGCAAACGAAAATATATATATATATATATATATACATGAGAAATTGAAACCCGACCTATCAATAACACATGGCTGATCGGAAAACTAATCAAAAATAGAGGAGACTCTGTGATTATTGTAACCAATCCAAAGCTCTTTTATATTGCAGAGCTGACTCCGCCAAGCTGTGTTTTTTCTGCAACAGGGAAGTTCACTAGGCCAACCAACTATTCGCCAGGCACTCTATGTCACGCCTTTGTTACGCCTGTGACAAATCCCCAGCTTCCATCTTTTGCGAAACAGAGCAATCTGTTTTTTGCTCAAACTGTGATTGGGAATACCACAAGGTTCCCTCATCTTCGTTGCATAATAGGAGGCCCGTAGAAGGCTTTACTGGGTGTCCTTCGGTGAGTGAGTTGGTGAGTTTTGTTGGGATTGAGTATTTGGGTAATAAAGCGTCGTTTTCGAGAGGAGAGACAATTGGTCGTGGAGATTGTGGTGAAGATGATGTGTTGTTGGATTTGTTGAGTTGGGAAGCTCCTCTGATTTCTGGCTTTGATGATTTGATTGTTTCGAGTGATTTTGATCATGGGTTTAAGCCTAATGATGTTCCCCCTCTGCCTAAGGCAAGTATCAAGTTGACTCTTTCTGTCTTTTGCATTTTTTAAGGTCTGTAACCTAGTGAAGTGTTTTTGAATAGTTGTTTGAAGATTCGATGAAGTTTGGAAATTTTATGGTTCTAATCAAATTTTAGTGTTTTTAAAAATTTTTTTTTTCCTTTTAGGAATTGATTTTGGCAAGGGTTGTGGTATTTTCTATTGAACTTGTTTTTCTGCTATCGAGTT
>JAQSVH010000003.1:8362922-8374831 GCA_029448705.1 Adansonia digitata
GCCAGCAGAAGCTGCCTGCCTGCCAGGTTGCCACTATTGCATATATAACTATTATAACCATACAGTCACGTACGGTACACTACATGCCAACCAATGCAATGCTCGGCATCCGATGACAGCAACATTGACAGGCTATTTGGTCGGTTGAGAGAGCAATTACTAATGCAAACCTACACAGCCTTGATTAAACTGATTAAAAGAGATTATCACTACTTAAAGTTAATTATATGCATTTTAGTAATCTAATTCTGGAAATAATTAAAAGAGGTACTAAAATTATTTATAACTACATTTAATGCCCCCACTACGATCTGTTTTTGTTTACGTATGATTAAACAATTGGAGGGGATTTCTATTACCAGTGTATTGATTGTTTCAATTGAAAGAAACTTAAATATTAAACAAATAGTTTTAATATAAAATAAGCATTAAATATATTAAATATTATTAAAATTTATATTTAATTTTATGGTGTAGTTGTTAATATTTGAAATTAAAAAATTTAAAGTTTAAACCTTTCATTTAAAAAATTAAATAAAAAGATTTAAATCTAAAATTAATTTTTTATTAATTTAATTGAGTTTTTCGTCGGCTTCGTTATGAACCTGATTTTTTTCAAAGCATATATACAAAACCCATAAACTATATGGGCTGAGGCCTGAAGATAACGGATTGTAGACAATTTGTGGGTTCGGCCCTTAGGATTTTGTTCCCTAAACACTTCACGCTGTTCAAAGGGGGAAAAAATAAATTAGGGTTTTCATTCAATAATCAATACGTGGACAATTAAAATTTTCAGCAATTCTTGGTGTTTAACCCTTCTTTTTTTTTGCGGCAATGAAGAATCGGAAACCCAACAAAAATGGAAAGGGCGACGGAAGTTCGATGGATGGGCCAAAACCGATGACTATGAAGAAGAAAAAGAACATGAACCGATTGGGTGGAAGTGGAACTGGTCTTTCACTTCAAGCATTTGCTAATGCCAAATCCACCACCAATCACTACAATCCCGCTTTAATAAGTATAAATTTCCAACTTTTCTTTTTGGGTGTTTGATTTTTTTTATTTTTTTTGTTCTTGGGTTTATTCCTGGGTTACTGGCGAATTTTTCATTTTCTCAGAGAAGAAAAGGGAGTTCTATAAAAATGCTAAGTATGTTAACAAGTATAAGAAGTCACTCAAGCAACAAAATCACGCGGAGAATGGTTTTCCTTCAGCCACAAGAGCCCCAGAGGTTTGTTATTGTTTAATTTTAAATTATGATTAACTTAGTTTCTTTTTCTTGTTCTGTTTATGTTATGTGAGGAACATTGTAGCTCTAAATTGGCTTGAGGCCTAATGTGTTAAAAATTTGAAATATGTTTCAAGCCGTAATTATAAATGGAGTTCATTAGATGAGTGATTAAACATTTAACTTTTAATTTGGGGTTTTCTTGGATGGCATATGGATTTTGTGAATCTGGAGCTAGCCTGTACATGGTTGAATTCCAAAACCTGAAATTGCTTCTTGAGTGATTCCTTAAAAAGTTATTCATATTCTTGAAATGCTTGATATTCGTCTGAGAGGGAACGGATGATTCTGTTCAAAACATTTAACCCGAATTCTATGTCAATATCCCTTGCATGCTTAGGGACTTTATTCTTAATCATTTACTCATAATATTTTAACATGTAACCGAATTCAATGAATAATATGGACTTTATTCTTAATATGTGAAATGCATCTAGACATAATATGGACTTTATTCATATTTTAGAAAAGATTGAGTCTGATAATGCAAGAATTGTTACAGTATGATAATTAAGACATAGTCTTTGATATGGACTTTATTCATATTCTATGAACTGCTATATATTTAGCTGAGAAAGGCGAATGATTCTGTTGAAACATGTAACCCAAACTCTGTATTGATATCGCTTGTGTGCATCTTCACATAATATTTGATATGGACTTTTAGAACAGACTGAATCTGATAATGCAAGGGTTGTTTGTTATAGGATGAGAATGAAGACATGAACAGTTGTAGGACCAACGAAATGAACAAGATGAAGAAGAATAGGAACAAAAATAGTTCACACAGCTTGAGAGAATTGTATGAGAAGCAGCGAGAGGAGAAAGAGAAAGCAAGGATTGAGAGGGAGGCAACTATTCAAGCAAAGAAGGAACAGAGGGGGAAAGCTGAAGCTCAGAGGAAGGCAGAAAGGAAGGAGATGTTCAAAAAGACGCGACACGGTCAGCCTGTGATGAAATACAGAATCCAGCATCTTTTGCAGTCCATAGAGAGTTCATCTAGTGCCTCAGTTAATAAAAGTTAGTAATTTAGAATCTGATATTTTCTTGTTTTGTACTTCATTAGTGCATACAGTAGTTGTTTTAGAGAAAATAGTGGTGAAACAGTGGAATTTAGCCTATTTCACAGCCAATCTGAAGAGCCATCATCTTATTTTTTTAATATGATGAAACTGCAGCATTTTGCCTGCGTGTTTAGCTACTTACCACTAATGTTGATTTACTATTTTGCCTGTATGAACTTTTATCTGTAATATTTCTAGGTAATTTACTTACTTTCCACTTTTTTTTTTAATGAAAAAAGACCTTTGATCTTCTGTTTCTCCATAATAGAAAGCATTCTTCTTTACCTTTCAGTACTCATATATCTTTAAATTCTCTCATAATATGTTACTACTGTTTGATTATTCTCAGATGTTTTCTCGGGGCCATAAATCCGTGTGTCCTAAAGATTTTGCTGTATTCTTATATAGTATTATATAGTTTCAGCAATATATTTCAATATTTTAGATGATTATCTTTCATTTTAACTCCCAGAAACTGCCATCGGGTTTTTTTAGTTAGCACTGAAGTGAAACTTGGGCATCTTTTCCAGCACTTTTAATGTCAGGTGTTGCATTTGGTTGAAAGCTATATACCATTTTTTTTTAATCTTTAACATGGTAATTTTCTTGTTTTCCGTTTTACAAGTGGTAAAATAACTGTTAACCTCTTCATTCATATCAACGCAAACTTTGCTACAATTTTGCCTTTACTGTATTACCCTCTTGGGAGCTGAACTAGGATTCTCACTGTAGGGTAAGCTAACCTATAAAAATTGAAAAACAAAGTCCGAAACAAACAAGCCGATTCCTGTAATGTTTGTGAAGAAGAAGAGTCCTTGACAACCCTTACCAACCGATACAATGTGTAACAGCCGCAGCTCGCCAGGGGAGGTTGCTTGACACAGACGATCATGGGGGGCGATAGCCATATCCAGTGCAAGCAGAAGTCCCATACGATTAGATCTAAAGCAAAACTGCCCCATCCCTAGTGGTATGAAAACCAGCTGAACTCCTTTTTTTTCCTGTCCCAATGGAGACCTAGGCTAAAGAATTAATTCAAATGCAATGAATGCTAAGGTGACAGGCTCTTATATCTGTTTAAGTCAAGTTAGATATGGAAGTTTTGATATATTAAAAAAGTATAAGCTTTTCACTGGTGTTACGAAGACTCTCAGGATCTTCCAAATGAGGTCGTTAGCTGCAAAATCTTGATTTTCCTCGACTATCGTACACGGCAAGGACTCGATGAAAGATGAGCAAATGAACAAATTCAAAGCGAATGCTATAGAAATAGATGAAGCCCTATGATTTAATAGTATTGGATCCAATCACAGTCTCTAGCCTCGAAAGGTTTTTGATTAGTCAACTTAACTTCTCTAGGGCAACCCGTAAAAGACCATGTAGAACCATGTTCTTCGATTTTGAATGAAGGTGAAACAATTTTATTGTATTTGATACATGTGGAAATAAATACGAGTAAATAAATAAAATAAAAAAATGGACAGCTATGCCAAAAAAGACGACTAAAATGATAATGTATTGTAGAGCAAAGCATTATCATTATTATTTATTTATTTATTTAGTAGGGGGGAGTAATCATTTTGCAGCTGGGGGGCCACTTTGTACAATCATGGTTCTCTAATTACAGCAACTTTGGTCGTTTCTGTTTCGATACCACTGCTACTTCTTATTAAATAGAGATATAGTAGTACGGGTCACCTTTTTTTTATTAATTATTTTATAATAATAATACTGAGGGATCACTTTTTACTGAACTGAACCCATCATAAGTATTGACGTCGCCTGTCGCCGTGTCAGCTTCAGTGCTTCAAAGAACTAAGAATTTCGACCCTGAGATGTGATATGTGGGTGTTTAAACAGTAAAAATTTTAAAAACTAAATAAATAAATAAGAGAGATGAAATCAGAAACAGCAACGCCCAACAATCATTAAGTGACACAGAATATTAATGATGATTTTGATGATCCATCATAAATACACCTAACCCACCACTTAAGTTGTTTTCTGTTTTTTAATGTATTTTTAAATTTGGTTTTGAAACTTTAAAACATATTAATTCCGGTTAGTTATGTTGATTAAGATTTAGGCTTTGATCTCTCTCTCTATGTGTGTCTTTATCTGAGGTTTCAATTCAAAAAACAAAGCCAAACCCAAAGGGGTGGAGGAGTGGTCATGAGAGAGCAGGTGGGTTAGCGTAGAAAATAAAAGAGAGGCGTGAATGATGCAAAATGTAGTGGACGCTAACCAATGTCACCGAATCTATCACGTGGCGCAACAGTCGAGGACGAGGAAGCTCATAAACTTGGAACCAATAAAATAATAATAAGGTGAAAGTTACCATATTTGATCTATAAAGCTGAGAGAGACTGAGAGACCACCTTGACCTTCGTTCTTGCTAACCCTTTTCCTGATTCTACTGTGTCAGTAAAATTTGAATGTAAAAGGTTAAATTTTTTTCATGTGTACTGTTGGATTGCTTGATTATCATAAAAGATTTAGGCTACCACTGTTGAACAGTTTTTAAAAAATATTGTCCCATACAACCATGTCATTTAAAAAAGTACTTCTTCTCGTTGTTGTAATGCAAAGCCTGTTTTGTACTGATGGAAAGATGGGAACTAGTAATAGTAATGATACGACAAAAGGAGTCGTCTTTTAGCAGAGAAAGACAACTATCTTTTTCCTTTCTTTATTGACTTCAAACTCATGGAAGCTTTGACAATAGCGTCGCCATGCATTTTCACAAAACTTGGTTGCAGACTTGTAGTGGAAAGGTGATCAATCAATTCTTTCAAATATTGCAGGCAAACCAAAGATCTTGGGTTGTTGAACGACGCGTGATACGAAGATCTCATCCCAAATTCCGCGCTAACGGTGCCTAACTTCGGACATAAATAGCTCAACCATTCTCATCCAACAATCTTGTAATTGACAAGATAACATGACAAAATTTGAAGAACAGCTGCAATAAAAACTGACATAGAGCAACCGAAGAGCGACATTATTATCATGAGTATGATAACAAAAAAAGCTGAGTTAAATACTCAACTTTTATTACTCCATAAGGCTAAGCGGCTAACAATGATACACCTACGTCCACAAGATGATGACTACCCCCAAAAAGCCAAAAACAAATATGCATTAACATCCAAAAGTCCGCGACTAGTATTCATGGTAACTATGGGAATACATATAAAAACTCTGATTAATACGCAACAGCTTGAATTTCCACCTCTTTGTTAATCATTACGTGGTATCTGCTAGCTCAGCCAAGAGTAAAACGAATGGCAGTCGAGCTCAAGCCTTGTATACCCTCCATATTATGTTCCTACTCCAATCAGGTCTGCAATTATATTAAGCTACATAAAATTAAATCGGGAACAATGAGTAACATAAGGAGCATGTACCTGGTACATTCACTCTCAAGACAAAATGAGCTTTAACACATTGCCTAATTCACAGGAGATCTCTCAGGAAAGCCTCAATGCAGAATCTTCAATTTTTCCTCCATTGTCCAGACAAAAGGAGGCATGTCAAACCTTGGCCCGGCAACAGACCTATATATGTAAAGCTTATCAACCGGGCAGCCTTCTGGTCTTGAATCCAGAGCTCCCCTCTCATCTATAACTTCAACGTTCAACCTGGGCATCTTCTGACCTAGCACCTTACATGCTTCGAAACTCACGGCACAAGAAGACATCCAAAGGGATCGCATTGTCTCCAGCTTTGCAGCATTGGCCAAAAGAGCCTTGTCCCCAAAGGGGCAGTCCCTAATCTCCAGTTTCCGGAGGCTTTCGCACCCAGAAAGCACATGATGTAGTCCCAAATCAGTATCTCCTGCAAAAGCAACAGAAAGCATCTCTAGCTTTTTTGCATATGTCCCAATATATTCAAACACACGATCTGTGAGGAGACCAGAGAGGGAAAGGCGCCTGAGATCCTTGCAGTGCTCCACAATGGCTCCAAAACCAACATCAAGTGGCTCATGGGTCAGGTAATCAGCTGTTCTAGGTTCAATTATACAAAGACGAAAACGGGTCAAGTTTGGACGACTCTGGGCAATGGTGACTAATGCTGCATTAGACATCCGACGGCAGAAGTACAAAACTGACTGTAGCTTAGGACAACCCAACGAAACAGCGACAAGGCCCTGTTCTGTCAGGGATACATTTGGCTCCACACCAAATGGGTCAGATGGGAACACACGTAATTCCTGTAGGTCCTTGCAACTAGATGCCAATGCTTCAAGGCCACTATCTTCAATATAATCAAGTACCTGTAACCAACACCTTCCTTAGCTTTAGAAAAAAAAAATAACAGATAGACAAGTATACTAAAATAGACAGAGAAGCACGATTCATTTCAGTTATCGGAAAATGTTACATTAACAGTATAGTTTAAATGGAATCCTTGAACCAATTAATGTTCAGAACATCTTTAGGGTTGGAATTCTAACCCAGTAGTGCTCAATCCTTTTACTATAGTTAGCAAGTCAAATGCAAAGGAGAAAAACTAACAAAAAATTTACAATAAATCAATAAACCAGTGATACCAAAAATAATAAGCTTACCAAAAGGCGTTGCAAGCTTGGACAGTGGCTTACAAGCTTGATAAGATCAGGACTTTGTATAGTAGCATAGCTTAAGTTCAGTGACGTTAATCTAGAGCAGACAGAATAAAGAGCGGGAAGGTAAGCCGGGACCACATCCCAAAACCCAGACAAGCTCTTTAGCTTCTTGCAACTAGAAAAAGCTCCTGCCAACTTTGAGAAGACATCCTGCCGTAGCTCTGCAGCGTAGGTACCGGTGCCAAATTCAACCAACTGCGGTGCACGTCGTAAAATGTTAGCGACCTTATCAAGGGTCACTGCACGGTTGAGCCGAAGACTCCTGAGGTTGGGACATCTACCAACCAGGCGCTCCAAGGCTGACAAACTAACTTCATCAGATCCTAAGCAAGAAATGTTAAGGGAAACCAGGGATGTGTACGTCTCAGGGAAATGAGTGAGCCAATGCCCACTCAAATCATCCACTTCACTTTCCCTCAAGTCCAGCTCTCTCAGATTCCTGCATTAGCAAATAGTGATTCATAAAAACAACATACAACAAAAATACAGAAAAGTAATAAAAACAATATTTTTAATGTAGGAAAAACCACCAAATCAAATACTATGGTAAAATAAATAATAAATTAAATCCAAGGGTGAACGTAGGAAATCAAGAAGATCGAGGTTGTTGAACAAAATTGGAAATTCACTACTGTCATTGTCATTGAAAACGACCAGATTACCACGCTAACCTTTCTTTTTTATATATACAATTTAACTTACAAGAAAAGAAAGTTATATATTCCTTACGTGTCTGATTGCTCAGTCAACCATAACTATCACTCTACAAGACAAATAAAGTCTTGTAATCCAAGAAATCCAAATATTCCTAGTTGAAAATAAAAATAACATAAATATTTACAGCTAACCAAAAAAAAAGACCCATCTTGGATAATTATTCCCTTGAACCCCAAATCAACAGAAGTTTAAAAAAGATATTTATCATTCATGGCAATAAATCAAGGGAGAAGGAATCTAGTTAAAGAGCAAAAAGAAGCGCACATTTCCCAAGAAGTAACCATCCATAATCTGAAAACAACCCCAAAACGAATATGCTCATACCAAACAAAACAAAGGTAGGTATCTTAGAAGGGGGGAAAAAAAGAAGAATAAGTGATTTTCGCTAGTTTACCTCCGATCTGAGAAAACTAAAAGCAGAAAAATAGAGGGAAGACAACTAAAACAAGAAAATAAGCTTCAAATCTACGAATGAAGCATTCAGAAACAGTTCTTTTAATCAATTCACAATACTAGATGACATTTAACCCCGAACAAAAATCTATCTTTTTTTTCGAAAACGTCCCAAAAACAGATTAAAACTACTCCATTATGAAAAATCTAGTTAAAACAAAAACAAATTGGAGTAAAGCTTAACCTGAACTCGCACAGAGATCCAAACTTTAGCTATTTTTCTCAATACAAACCCAAATAAAAGACAAAGAAAAAGCCCCGAAAAAGAGAAATGAAATGAGTTCATTAAGCTCACTTGCAACTAGCAGCAATGGCAGCCAGTCCATCGGTTGAAAACCCTTCACAAGAAAAAAGCACCAACACTTTGAAATTCTTAAACGACTTAGCGATAAGCTCCAAGCTTTCATCCGTAACTACCATCCGTTTAAGCCGAATCTCTTCAAGCCAAGGGTACGCGCAGGCCATCTCCGCGATCCACGGAAAGACGCAACCGCCCCAACCGTCCGGTACCAGGTTGAAGTCAGCAAAGTGCGGCTTCCCCTTCAGCTCAATGGATCTAACCTTCGGGAACCGCCTGATAACCATCCTAGGGCTCACAGCGTAACAGTTTCCGACAAATATCTTCCTCCGACACCAACGTTCGATATCGTACCACGATTTACACACCATCGATACCGCGTTTCGGTCTTTATCTGATTGTATGAAAGAGAAGACGTGCTCCAGCACTTCATCTGGGAACGAATGCGCCATTTTCTTCGGCATATTAAAAATCGAAAAAAAAAAAGACGCGAGGGCACGCACAAAAATGAAGCCTTTTGATTGAAAAGGAGAAAACTTTTATCTCTTTACGCTCTTTGGCTTGGCCGAGATCTGAATTTAGTCAAGCTTTAGAGTTCGTTTTTAGATCTGAAATGCCATTAACGAAGCTTAAAGAGAGCAAAGGTTTGGGGAGCTCTAGAGAGAGAGAGAGAGTGAAGTGAAACACATATACATGAGAGGATAAGGATTTTTATTTTTGTGTGGGGAAGAAGGGTTAGGTTTTAACCATGGTTAAATAAGTCCATGTGCAAAGGAAGAGGGGTTGCAACTTTCAACGTTTTTTCCGTGCGGATACTATGGACGATTAGGATAGTGACACGTGCTAGGAAGATATGTGAGCCGTGGGATGGGGGTGGGAAGAGGAGATCTTATCCGTTGGCCAGGAAGCGGAGCCGCAGAAAACGGATGTATGTAAGTGTGGGGCGGGGGTGTGGCAGAGGGTTGGCGGGATTTTGAGGAAAATATCGGAGAGGAAAGGGAGAGGGACTGATAAAGTGTGATAGTCTGTAGGGGGGAGTGGGTGGTGCAAGGAATCTCATAATTCACGTAGCGCGGCTGGATCTGAGGGATCGTATATTTACGGGGGACCACAAGAAAGGAGTTAAAAATAAATAAAATGAGGAATGATCTAATGTGAAACTGGTTATCATGACATCATGGCCGTCCAATCTTCATTCAAAAATATCACGCTGTCACTGACCTAAATTTATCCGCCTCCAATGGCCATGATTCATTTCATTATTATTGATATTGATGATGATTTTTCTCTCATTCATAAATAAAATTTCCTTTTCTGAAAACATAATAGTAGTAGCAATAATCATACGTTTAAAATCAAAAATAAAAAAAAATAAAATGGCAGTGTTTTTCCTGCAATTTCCTTTTTCGCATCCCAAAAAAGGCAAGTCCATAAAAATGAATACAGTACAAACGGGTGCAGCAGGCATCTTAATCAAGACCGTCAGACTAGACCTTTTTCACGGTGTACGGACGAATTCCACAGAGCCCAGAAGAAAAAGGGCTCGAACTAAAAAATTTTAAAAAAAATCTATAAATTTTTTTCCTATTAATGGTAAAAAAAATTTTAAGGCGTCCCCATAATTAGCACAGATTGCACGTACCGGGCGTCAGAAATTGATCGTTTCAAATAGCGAAAGTACCCCTCATCTCACCATATTATTCGCCCCTTAATTTGCATAAAATGGAAGGGTAGTCTTGTCAGTTAGCGAAAAATACATGGTACGTTTGCCCGTATGGGTTGCAGTTCTATCCGTTTAAACGTAAATAAAATAATTTTAATTTGAGTTTTTTCAGTATTTATTAGTTGTATTGAATTTTAATTATTTTAAAATTTTAAATTAAAAAATTAATATTTTTTATTTATAAAATTTAAAATCAAGATTTTATTTAAAGAATATTAAGTTTTTTACCACCTAATCCGGTAAATGTTGAAAGATACTTACGTTTTGTGAGTTATTCAATTTGACTCAGAAAAAATAAAATTGATTTCGATTTTAGATGAGTTTCAACTCAAACGAGTTTTCAAATTCTGACTTTGGAAATGAAATTTGTTTCTCACTGTTTTTTGTTGTTTGGTTAGTGCAACAGCATTTTCTTTTTACCCAAAGAGTTTTGAAAACTATAATGTGATAGACTATAATTATTTTTCTAAATGAAATTTTATATCAAGTATTTTCTTAAAAATTAATTTTTCAATATTTTGATAACAAAAATTTAGATAGTAGTTTGTTTAATAGAATTGAGTCCAACAAATAACGAGAAAGCTGAGTTGTCTAGCAGGTAAAGCTAATTGTTTTGTTTAATGGAAGGAGAAATCGTGATTAAGGTTAAAAAAATGATGATTAATTTTAATACAAGTATAATTAATTATTAAGCCACACGCATGGTTCTCCGGGAATCTGTCACCTCCCTCCCCCCTCCCGAGTGGGATTATCCTGGACGTTGGCTGTATGCTTGTTCGTAATATCCGTTCACTTATAAATTTTTAAAATTAAATTTAATTAAAAATAAAATTAATAAAAAAATTAAAAGCTAATAACCAAAAAAAAGTATTGGATCAGTTAAGGAGTAATTTGAGTGCGTTTTTATTGCCATCATTAAATGAAAAAAAGTGAGATTGGTTGGACGTTCTTGCTATGTTATTGGTCCTATCATCAACAGTTTACAAACCTACGGTGAATCTGTACAATATATTCATTGTATATATAAATTTTCTAATGGTTTGAAATTTATATTACATAATTTTAAAAATAATTTTTTTAAAAAAATACGATAATATATATACAGTTAATCATTTTGCTGCTGCTGTGCTAGCATTGACCGAGGACCGAAATCCATGCTGCTGCACATGTGGCAACTGAAAATTATTATTATTATTATTATTATTATAAGATTAACACTATGAGTTGCTTAAAAATTTTTATTTCTTTCTTCAATCCATTTTTATGTTCAATTTACACGTATCACTATGAGTAAAAACTAAATAAATATTAAATAAAATAAAAATATACGGTTGACAATTAAAATAAAATATATCGATGGTGTGGATTGTTAATAGAGTATTGAATTTTTAATTATAATTAGTTTGATTTATAATAATCTCAATATAGATGTATAAAAAAGAAAAAAAATCCATCAACAGGCATGTTATTGCAATTAATTTTGAAATGCTTGTTACCCCAAAAAAAAAAAAAACAGTGTAGGTGGCAAAAGGATGAATTCAGCTTCATATTCAAACAGTTTTAAGTTTGAATTAGATTTTTTTTTTTTTTGGTTGAGACGAAGAAGTTAATTTAAATTTTATTTAATTATTTAAAATAATATTTTTATAATTAAATTTAAATAAAAATATTTTATTTTTAAATAATAATTTAAATAAAGTTAAATCAATTAAAATTATAAAATTTTTATTTAAATT
>JAQSVH010000003.1:8374931-8388928 GCA_029448705.1 Adansonia digitata
AATAAAAATATTTTATTTTTAAATAATAATTTAAATAAAGTTAAATCAATTAAAATTATAAAATTTTTATTTAAATTTAATTTAATATAAATTAGATTTATTAAATCAAACGGACATATTTATTCCTAACCATCAAAATCCTTGATGATGCCAGCCAATGTTCAACAATATGCATTTACTGTTGGATTCCGAGTACCTTCGCCTCCATCTGTCACGCTTATATCAAATTGAAAATGACATTAAAGCAACGTAATATTTATTTTGGGACTACCCCAAATAATCAAATGTTTGCGTGGTTGTGTATCGACCTTTGGTTTTGAGGTCTCTCTTCCGTATATTACGTATTTCCAATTCATTTTGATTAGCAATATTTGCGTATATTTCTTAGCAAAATCAATCATCATGCCACTGCCCGCCTCCCCAACCACTCAAAAATTCCACTTGTTGCTTTAATATGCATTTATTGTGTTATAGTCAACAAATATTTGTTAAACCCACCGGAATTAGATAAGTTAGGAAAGAAACGAATCACTTTCTACCTACTAAATAAACACTAGTCAATGCTTGATATTTGTTAAAAGATATAACTTTTTTTTTTATTATTATTGTTTGCTCTATAATTTTACTTTGTAACAATGAATTCAAATGTAAAAAAGAACAAACTACTTGATTTAACAGGTAAAAAGAATGTTTAATACATGCAAAAATTATATTTTTTATCGTAAAATAATTATCAAATCAAGTTTAATTATTTAAATAAATTATTATCATCAAAATTCGAGCAATTTAGTGTCATATGCTTTAACAAGTAATAACTTAGGGTCTAAAGTTGGGCCAATCAATTTTTATTAATTAACTTATTAACAATAGTCCCAAAAACTAATTCTAATATCCCATGATTTAATTCCACTAAATCAAGACTTATGAGCTAGAATTTAATTCTTAATTAAATTTTTTGCTTATGTTGATCAATCGATTTCATTATATGACATTAATCCAAACTATAGCATAACATCATTTACAAATTGCCTAAGCTTGTCCTTAGAAGACAACTTTATTCTTCTTGGTATATTAATAAGTGTCATTCAAATGTCAATTTTATCTTTAATTCATCTCAATTGAACAAATTCAATTAAGTATTTCAAATTAGATGTTTTATTCAATCAAGTTTTACTTTAATTGGATCTCATGTTTAATCTATAGATTATTCGCCCTATCCTGTATCACTACTTAGGTTCTCAATACATTTGGCAATGAGCACATAAGTTAATAATATTAACTTATACTCGTAGATTAAGAGTAAGATCTAACACGATGAAAATTAATATCATTTTCAAAAAACAAAAATGAAATTTAAATTCAAAGCCCAACTTTGGGAATATAGTTTGGACCAAAACTCCTAAAAACAAACAATACCCTAATTCTTGATTCAAGCCCAATTTATTTTTTGGATGCTTAAAATTTTTTTCATCCCAAAATCCATCAAGAAGCAGGAACGCCTGTTACGTTAACAACATGATGGGCAAAGCGTAACAAATTAGAGAGACCAATTTCATTTTATTGGAAAATGTAAGCCCAATCAATCCCTTTTTCTTAATTACTTTTTTTATGATACAATTTGCCCTATTTTTACATTATCCATTATTATAATATAAAAAATGATCAAATCAATAAAAAACAATCTAAACACGTAATAATCATAATCAATCAAAACGAAAAATATACATATAAATAAATAAAACAAAAGCAAAGGGAAAAGAGAAGACAACAGCTTTCATTTCGCAATTTACAATTTATACCATTTTACAAATATATATATATATATTTGTTAAAAAAGTTTTAAAATGTTAAAAGCGAAAATAATTATCTTCTGCCTGCATTGGTTTTTGTTTGCTTTTATGAATGTGCCACAATGGTAGTCGGAGGCTTTTCTTTCTTTCTTTCTCCCTAAAATTGTTACTATTATTTTTAAATATAAAGGATCAGATTTATTTAATTTTACTTTGTCTTGCTACAGCTTCCTGTTGAATTGATTTATTTATGATCCCTTTTTATTGACATGGAGAAGTAATCAAATGACAATATGTAATCTCAAAATTATATATTTAAATGATCATATTCATCATCCCTAGCAATTTTTAAATTTAAAATGTAAAAGATGAACATCCAATGGAGTTGATTAATGTGATTGAGAAAGTAGCTGTCAAATTTTGTCTTTAAATTATCTCATTCATCATCCATGTTTTTGGATAAAAAAACCGCATAGGCAACATTTTGAGAGTGCCTTAGTCCTGGAGGGCTACTTCGTTCACCTTAAAAGGTAGGCTTCCATGGCTTTTTTTAAAGTTAATTTGTAGTTTGTACAATAACCTTCAAGGGTTTTAAGGTTTTAAGTAGAATTATTCAAAGATAGAGTTATTTATTAGATTTGATTTACAAAGATTAAGTTTTGAATAAAATTTTTATAAGTACAAATAGATTAAATTTGATTTATTATTTAATAATAAAATAATATTTTATTTAAATTTAATTATAAAAATTAATATAAAATAATATTTTAATAATATAATAAAAAACAAAATAGGTTTCGAGCTAATCTTTGTCCAACACTAGCTTGGGCTATAAATTTTGAGACCCAGGTCCACCCAACTCCCTACGCATCTAATTTCGAGTCAATAGGTGTTTTGCGTTTGTCATATAAAAGAGTGACTTTTTGTATATGCTTTGAATGATAGATAAAAAGGGTCAATGACAGAATGGTAGTTTTAAGTGCATAAATAGACTGGTAGGTTTCTTGTCGTGACTTGTGAGATAGAGACCAAAACCTTAACGATTACGATAACAACATAATGAGTCCGAAATAGTTCCAACGCTTCCGCCAATGTCTTAACTGTTAAGATTAAGAAGAGGATCGCCCCTACTTATTTCTACATTTTCCTAGATACCTGCGTTTCGGGACTGAGATTATCTCTTTGGCAACGTCTTGCTGGTGGTGGAAGTGGTGAAGAGTGAAGACTGAACTAGAAGGTTAGCAATGGGACCTGGTGGACCGGGAGGAGGGCCAGGAGGACCTGGTGGATGGGGAGGAGGACCCGGAGGGCCAGGAGGACCTGGTGGATGGGGAGGAGGACCCGGAGGGCCTGGTGGTTGGGGTCCAGGTCCTGGGGGACCAGGCGGCTTTGGTCCCTGGGGTCCAGGGCCTGGAGGTCCATGGGGCCCTGGATTTGGAGGCCCTGGTTTTTGGCCTGGTGGGTTCTTTGGTGGCTTTGCGGATGGCTTGTGCAATATGATATCTTCTTGGTAAGCAATTCTCTCCTCCCATGTCAGGTTAAATGCGCTTTGATTTTTTTAGTTTTTTTTTTTTTTTTAAACTAAAATTTCCGACCTTAACCTGTTTCGGACTGCAGTTTCTACTGTCTGTGCTGTTGTTGGCTACTACAAGACTGCTTCGGTGGACCCCGTGGCTATGGTCCTCCTCCCCCATTTTAATCCCTCTGTGTCTGCTGATCGTCGGTCATCTGCTGCCCGTCACTCTACTTGTGTTGTCTGCTGGTTACTGCTCTACTTGTGTTGTGCCTTGTAATAATCTTTACAATCCAGTTTTACACTTTTCTTCATTGCTCTCCATTGTGTTTCATTTTTATTTCCAATAATATATTCACTATGATTATGCAAACTTAAATTCAGCAGCAATTACCGATAAATGTTATAAACAGATTTCCATTAGGAATGTTCACGGCTTTTTTCCTTTTTTTTTTTTTTTTTTCGTTTTGCTTCCAAACGTGCAATTGTTGATCCCAGTTGAGACTGTTTTTGTTCAAACGTAACTCAGTATGCAACATAAATAAAATTTCCCTTTGCTAATATGTAAGGAAATTCCACAAGTGGATGTCTAGGCACAATAATCAGCTTCTGCTATATCTGTCTGCGATTAAGGTGATATATTAAAGGGTATAGACACTAGTTAAGGGGACTTTTTTAATATTCTTAATATTCACTCTACAACAGTGCAACTTTGCTTTTGAAAATGAAAATTGAAATTTGGGATGCTGGCATAACTTGCACCCAACTTATCCTCCCTAGTATTGGCATATTTTATGAGTATAATAAATGTGTATTGCATAAACTAAAACAACTCCAATCCTAAATTCCTAAGGGAATAAACTTCTTCCCAAATTCACATTCAAAATGATAGATATAGCATCTCTCAGTTTATCCACAATTGGGGGAGTAAATCGTGCTATGATAAACCATCTGCCTTCACAAGCAGCTATTTGCCTTGCAGGCAGGCAAAAGGTTCACCCTAGAACTTCGTAAGTAAATATCAACAATTATGCAAACTGTTAAAAAAGAATTTCTGATTAACATTTAAGAGGCAAAATTTGAGAAATGAGGAAGTGGAAATTTTTTAAATGGACAAAAGTCTCCAACAGGGAACCCCATTAACAAATTCAAGAAACCATTCAACAGATTTCTAGTTTCTTTTTGCCCAACGATCGACGAGACAAAGCAAGTTAGCCAAGCGCACAACCAACAACATAGTGATCATGTCTCGGCTGTTAATACAAACAGTTATATGTACAGCAAAGAACTAAAATAAAAGTTAAACAATCCTAACTGCTCATAGCGAAACCAGAAAGCACTAAAGTACCAAGAAACTTCGTAGCAAGAACATGCCAAGTCCATAGCAAGAGTGTTACCCTGCAAACCAACCATCTTGCATCTGGCAATACCTGCAGTTCAAAAACCAGGAATTTCAACTACTTAAGATTTTTTAAATCACATAACCCAGAATTCAAGGCCAAAAATGGATTAAACCAACAAATTATAGAAAAGTTGAAGCTTGCAATACAGAAAGATAGCCAACTAGGTTTAATTATTTGTACCAATCCGGAAAATAAAAAGGCATTGATAAAATTACGCTAATATTGAGATTCAAAATTGTCAAGAGTCGAGGAGTCATGTTGAACTCATACCTGTTTGCAAATCACTCACAAGCAATCTTAGTATCAAAGCTACTAAGGCATATAGCAAATGCCTGAAAAGCTGAGATTGGATACTGATAATCCATGGTGAAAACATCCTTCCCCACTTTTCCGAACTGGAGAATGACATTCTCATGCTCCTGCCCAGCAACTCCATTTTCTGGAGATGCAACAAGCTGAAAATTTTTTACTGAAGCAACTGTCACCCGTCCATTGAAGTTCAGACACCAGCACTGGAGTTGTTCATGCCACCTGGGTGCCTTATTCCTCAATACCAGCATTCCATCTTTCTGGCTAGACAAAGGTCCAGAGTGGAAACTCTCTGCACGGGTTGATTTTGATCTGAAGAACGGCAGTGATGGGAAGGTATCCAGATTACTGTGTAGGAATTCAGTCTGCGTAGGAGCAACACCTCCAGGCTCAATAGAAGAGGCTGGGATGGCATCCATGACGCACTGCATTCTCCTTGGACCTCTATATTCCAGAATATGTTAGTTTCAGTAAGCATACAAAAACAAGGTGCTAATCAATAAACACCCCCAGATACAAAGAGATAGAAAGAGCAACTCTCAACATACACCTTACCTCGAACCCAGGACATTCAACTCATAAGAGATGTGGGCTACAGGATAGTTGCCAGCTGGTACACGAGGAGAAACTTTTTTCACATTAATTAGCCTGGTGGAGTGACTTTTAGTAACTTTGGCTCCAGCATTTGGAGGCTGTGCATCATAGACTGTGAATTTGGTCCCCAAAAAGTTTGATCTGTTAAAGCAAATCAAGGTAAGTTTAGATTTCCAAAATGACCAACGTATGATGCATCAGTCAAATCATAATCAAGCTGACAATACCTCAACTTTCCAATGTAGGTACCGCTTCCTTTTGACACATCATTTCCATTTAATGAGACGATATAATCTGTGCAGGTAGGACGGCGGCACTTCCTTGCAGCAAGAAGGAACTTTCCATCATCATTGGAAGCTGCCAATTAAATACATGAAGCAAAACAGTTTCACATATACTGCTAAGAAAAGATACAAAAGAGAAAAAAGGCATTCACCACATTATCAAATAGTTTAGACACTAAGTTTTTATGAATCTAACCACATAATATATCCTTAATATCAAGCAAAATCCTATGTCAGAAATCAGAAGACAACAGCACCATGAGTGTAAAGCTCACAACACCAACACCCTGAAAGAAACAAAAATAAATAAAAGCAGCTAACCTTGATTCAAGCCAAGGTAAAGATAATATGTTTGGTTGCTACGGTTCCGTTTTATGTAACACTGAAGGAGGGAGTCCCTTGGACCAGGCTGCAAAAACAAAAACCAAAGACTGTAAACAGGTATCCTAACTTTTTCAGTTACTTGTCACGGATAATTAATGAACAATGAAAACTGTTCCAAATACAAACAGAGAGCTTGTAGCCTATTCTATATTAACTTAGACAGATAAATATTAAGCAATTATACTGCCAAACAAATCTCAAGTTTGCAATTCATCTCAGAAGCAAAAAAAAAAAAAAGTTGGAAAATTGGGATATTGTGAAGGAGAATTTCATGATTTCATTGATCACTAGAATTCAAAATTTATGATGCAATAACTTACGAAGTAAACTTGCTGTGATGCAGCACGATAATGATAGAGTTCCCTACACATTTGTAACTTTAGATTCCTTGACTTCCTAAATTGTATCACAAGGCAGTCCTAAATGCAATACGCATCTCAGCTTAAACAAACCAGAAGAAGGGATATATTGCCCATCATTTTTCTCATTTATAAGCAGCATCAACCATCACTTATGAAAGCATCACGCATGTAACAAGAATACAACAGGAATAAGGGATTGCCACTAATTTTGTAAATGCCAAAAAAATGATATAAAAGAATCACTTTAAGATCAATGCATAACCAAATGAGAGGAATTCAATCAAACCAAAAATAAAATGTACCTAATAGAAAGGAAAAAAAGACAGGCTGACATCTATTACCTGCTTCAATGAGATTGGGAACGTCAACTTGCTAGAAATTTCTGGGGTTTTCACAATTTCCTTCATAATCTCTCTCCAATTCCTACATACACCAGCACAAACGACCACATTCTTTCGCAAAGGCCAGGTACTCTCCGATGCCTCTAGTCTCATCAAGACATCCCTCAAAAGCTCAGGCGGCATGTTTGCCCAACAACTCTGCTTGAACACATCAACTGGAACTGAGCTATCCTGAACCACCCTGTGTGACCTCGATCTCATGCCATACCCAAACTTCACATCAAACCCTTTTCTGGATATACTTCCCAACTCCCCCTTCATATCCTGGATAATGCTCTTAAATGACATTGATGCCTTCTTCTAATCCTCTAAAATCCAATGATAACTTAAAAAGGCACTTCACCTCTAAACTAAAAACATCCAATTCCAAATATCTAAACCAAACACCATAAAACCCCGAAATTGCAGCTCTCAAACACAGAAGTGTAACCGAATTAAACACTAATGATTTGAATTGTGCAGTTATATCCTCAAAAAGTCTAATCAACCCACATTCCGAAATACTCTCAAAATTCATACAGAAATAAGCTAATAAGCACTAAGCAACATGATCCAGAACCAGAAGTCTAATAAGATCGAAGCACAACTCGAAAAACTGAAGTGACTCTGAGGCCCATAGTCACCAGTTCTCCTCCAAAACAATGTAGACTGCCATACCTCACACCTAGAAATAGCATCAAGAGTCAAGACACAACACTACACACCAAAATCTTAGAGTTTAATCTATAGTACAAAACTTTAACTGAACAAAGAAGCATCCATAAAAAAGATAAACAAACTTAAAAGAAACAATACTCAAACAAACTTCCGCAGATCTCTCCCCTTATCCTAACCAACCAAGACCCATAAAACTACCAGATAATAAGAAACGAGTCAACTTATCAAACCTCAGAAAAGATCAAGCACATGCAAGAACATCCTGATCAACATGGATCGGGTTTTCGGATCGTATGGTGGAACCGGATTTTTGGGTTCGATGAAGTCTGAGGTCCTTTGGGTAAGAGTGAAAGAGGAGGCTGCAGGAGGTGCAGGAAGGAAGGAATAAAGTTTAGGGCTAAATGCACAACGTTGTTTCGGTTGGGTTTGGTGCGGTTTTTTGTGTGGTAATGTGTGGAGCTGGGGGGGGGGGGGTCCTAGACCAGAATTTTCACTGGGTAGAGCGGATGGGTCCCATCTGCTCCTTATCCAATACTACCCCTTTGTCTGAAACCCTAAGCGCAAAGCTCAGCCCGCCCGGATTCTACTTTCTCACTTCTCTTTTCGCATATTCGCGCATTATAATTTAAGCCTAAACCATAGTTTGGTGCTCGGGTTCTCTTCTCACTTTGAGTTTAAAAAACCAAAAGAGAGAGACTTCCAATTCCACATTATCCATATTCTTTGGTTTATCCATTGGTACATTCTACATTGCATTTTTTTAAACAATTTTCTAATACTTTAATGTTTTTCATCTAAACGGATACGTTAATTCTATATTAAAATTTAAAGGAAAGTGGCTAATAATATACTCATAATTAAAGGTTATACAATACAGTGCATGGTAAGTGTATTCAAATACACAAAAAATAAGATAAAAAATAAGATAATGGAAATATTAATGTACCAATAATATCCAAATCCTATAATTGGTATAAGGTTTTGTTAGATGAAATGTAAGTTTTTATGGTAAGATGATAAGATAAAAATTAAATAAATCGGTCAACGAGACTTTTGTTTAGTGACAAAGAGGAGGCCTTAGAATTTTGAGATTTCAAGTTCAAGTCTCATTACACCTTAGATTTATCCAATTTCATTTTAGATTTATCTAATTATATTTTAATAGATATTATAAGGGTGAAATAATTCTTCCATTTACAATAAAAATTGAGTTTTCACATATTTTCTTTTCAAAAACAAGTAACCAATACATGATTAAAAAAATGGGTTTATTTTTCTAAAAGAATAAATAAATAAATATAAGCTTCAAGGGAGACAAAAAGTTTGTCAAATATCGAAAAAAATAAAAAGGATTTCTTTTCTTTTATTTTGATTTTTCTCCTATTTTGTGTTTTCTAGTTTTTTTTTTTTTTAGTTTTTTTAAAATTAAATATAATAATTTGATCGAAAATATGAATTATAAAAATAAAAAGTTAAGACTCTGGCAACAAAGCACAAGGAAATGTAATAATTTGATGTTAAATTAATTTTAATGTATTTATTGTTATAAAATATACTAGGTTGCTTAGTTCTTGTGTTAAAAAATATAAAATAATACACAGAAACAGAAATTTCTTTTTTTTTTGGAATTTAAAAAAAAAAATTGTCGCAAGACATATTATAGTGTTTTATGGGCCAGCCCAGTCGTATATATATATATAAACATCTTGTAATAATTAAGTCCACAGCGCTAACTTTGATTGGGGGAGTCTTATGGGCTAACCCGTCTCTCAGTTTTGGTTTGGATTGCCATTACCTTATGTAAGCCCAACCATTACTTCCTTAAAATTTTCAAAAAAAAAAAATAAAAAAAAATAAATGCAAATTTTTTCTAAATGAAAAAAAATCATCTTTGTTGTACCGAGCAAGATAGTCAGTACCGTCCGATGAGTGTATCATTTTATTTTATTTTGATATAAGTATATATTGATATTGGTATATTTTTGTGTATCGTTTTAGATTTATTAAAGTTTAAATATTTTTAATTTACAAATATAAAAATATTTTCAAATATAAAATAAATAAGATTAAATAAATTTTATACGTTAAATATTTATTAATTATATATAATATTCTAAAAAAAATTTCATCAAATATAAAAAAATCAATATTAGTTAAGTAGTGAGGCTAAAAATTTTTTTTGTACAAGTACATATCGGTATCGTTGTGTTTTCGTGTATCATTTGAGGTTTATCGGAGTTTAAATATTTTTAATTTATAATTATGAAAAATATTTTCAAATATGAAATAAATGAGATTAAATAAAATTTATATATTAAATATTTATTAATTATATATAATGTTTTAAAAAATTTATCAAATATAAAAAAATCAATATCAATTAAGTAGTAAGGCTGAAAATTTTTAATGATTGTTAAATTTATGAATAATTACGGATAATATTCATTAAAAGTTATAAGTAATTATGTATACTATTCATCATATTTAATATCAATATTGGTTTAATTTTTTTTACAAGTTTATATTATATATCGACCGGTATCACTGAAACAAATTGATACTTACCAATACGGGCGGTACAAATCAAAACTAAAATCAAAATAAAATTAACTATTACCGATACTGTTATATCAAAATTAATACATATCGATTAAAACGGTACCTATAACACTGATGCCAAAAACCAATACGTGAGGGCCCATATACAATATACATCAAATCAATACAAAGACTCGTTCAAAAATAAGTTAACTTTAAATCACATACGAAATTTATATAAAATAAGATATTTTTTTTTAATCTTAAGTTAAACCTTTATTATTTATTTTAATATTTTAATATTTTATTTGAGTATCAAAATACACTTGAATGGCGCGCAGACTATCGATCCCTTCGATAACTTTTGATCAACAACGTTATTAAAACATCAAACATATATTATTATTTTTCTTTAATTCATGCCAGACAGATGACACGAGACGACCAGTTGTAGAAAGATAAGACTGTTCAGTTTTATTAAATGTCAGCAGCATTGCATTTTTGGGTTCACTAATTATTCAGAAGATTGGAGGGGTTGGGTTGTGTCATATATTTTCGACCGTTATCAAACACCTTTGTTCATAATCATAAGCCCCACGCATACATGCTCCACACGTTTGTCCGCTGGCCGAAGCCTCAATTGTTTCAACCAATTCAACTCCGCCACAAATTTCTTAATATTAATGACACCCTAATTAATAAACCAACATAGCCTTTCTCCCAATCCACAAGATCTGGGTTTAGATTTTAGAATTTTTAGCGAGATCCACCGACCACAACCAAAAAAAAAAAAAAACCCAGCACAAACCATCAACCTTTCAGCCATGTTATAAACCTTGGTTTTTCATCTATCATACCTTCAGAAAAAATTATTTATAATTACAAAGCCTAAAGGAACTTTTTCATTGATAAGCACACGTCAAATTTCCATTGTTCTAGGTGAACAAAAGATAGTAACATAAACCTCTTATTTCTTTTAGTATGATTTTGAATTAATCATTTTGGTTGCATAGGAGAATGCGTAATCCACGGCGTTTTTAACACATGGCGAAAAGCGATTGGACAGACTACAATCCGAGAAGCGAATGAAAAGACAAAATCAAATAACATAGAAAGTCCAGGAAAGCCTATTGAAAAACTCTCCATTTCTCTCTCCCTCTCTTGTCTTACTCTCAGTTATTACTTGATAGTATTAGCGGGCTGCGCTGAGTGAATTTAAGGGCAAGCAGCAAAAGAGGTAAAAGAGACAAAGCAGGAAGGAACGCTCCCTCTGAACTTGAAAACCAAATCTTTTTTTCCGGGTAACATTAACAAGCTTTTTTCTTCTCGACATCAGTATTCTTATCTTATATGTCTCTTCTTCGCAAGAAGCTTTATATTATAGAGTAGCAGGCGTAAAAGGGTTCTCTTTTTCATTTACTATTTCTTGGTTTTGTGAACTATTATGGCAAGTTTGAAACTGTCTCCTGTCTCTGAGTTTGCAGTAAAGTAATTGTTTTGTCTTTCATAGTATTTGATTGCTTCTTACTTAACGCTCTAAAGAGAATCCTGGAAGGGGCCAATCTAGATGTAAGCACAAGATTTCTTTCCATATAAATCTTTTCATTCTTTATGTTTCTGTGATATATATGGCAGTAGTAATTAATTTCTTAACTTTAAAGTGTTCGGGCGGATTTTTTTTTTGTCTTGGCAGGTTTGAATGTTGAAATTTCCGCCCACCTGTCTTATGTCTGAATGGAATATATTTAGCCTTTTCCTTCTCTCCTCTTTTTTTTTTATGCCTGAAGCCCTGACCTATTTCCTGTTTCGTCCCCTTTCTCCTTTCATTTTTCGTCTTGCTCTACTGTAAAATCTTTACACTTCTTCTCTCCCTGAGAAACGGGGTGTTTGGAGTTGGTTTAAGCTTTTGAGTTTTGGCCTTTCGGCTTTTAAATTATTTTTTATGTTTAGGCAAAGAGGAGACAATAGAGGAGACGGTGCAAATGATGAACAAGATGGAAACTTCACGATGGTGGTGGTTTGATAATCAGGAGAACGGATCAAAACGCACTCAATGGCTTCAATCAACTCTTTCTGGTTAAACCCATCTCACTTTTCTTCTTTAATTATTACTATCTCAGATATATATATATATATATATACACATTTTCGCCAGCAGTTGGAGTACGATGTTTATTATTATTATTTCTTGGTTACTGAAGCTTTCTTGATGTTTCCTGACCGTTGGAGAAACTTGTTTTCTTCAAAATTAAAGTGCTTAAGAACATATTGTTAATTAAAGTGCTTAAAAACATATTGTTAAAAGTATATTGGTAACTGCCTATTGGCTTATTCGTTGCCATACGTTTTTATCAATTAGTGCGTGTGGGTAACAGAAGGTTCTACCAATAAAGCTTCCTATTTCAACAGTAAGCCTAGACGTGAATATAGTTCTGGGATTCATGACGCAACTTTTTAAAATTAGAGACCTGACAAGCTGGTGGACTGGGAAACAGCCTGGAATTGCTTGCTACTGTTCTGGAGACTCTAACCTTGGCCCAAAGATGTGCTGATGGTGTTGGGGTCCTAAGACATGATGATGAGCTGGTACTGGAATCTGTGACATATGGTTACTGTTTTGAAGGATATTATCTTAATCTCCATGTCTTTGGTTCGGATGGTTATTCTAATTTCTATGGTCTGAAATCTGACAGGCTTGGGTAATGCACGTATATGGGTGGCACTCAATGTATGGGACCCTGAAATTGAAATCCCACCAAGCTCTGTCATTTTCTCCAACTAATTTTTATCTTTTCAGCTCAATCGATTAGGCCTCTAAAAGCACGCTTTTATTAGCTAATAATGAATTGCACTCATTGCAATCAGGTTAATTACAAAAAGGATTATTCTAAAGAATTTTAAGAACAAAGTATAGGTTCTATAAAACCGAAACAGTGGGTAGGACCCTGGAACTCTTTTTGAATCAGCATTTATTCATTTGTTTCCTTCTTTTTCTCTTTTGTTTTTCTTTTTTCAATCAGCGATTCTTTCTGCTTTATTCTTTCTTTATTGCATAAACTTGCCGTATGAAAGATTTTTGCCTGATAGAAAGACCAGAACATTAGGAGATTACGAGGGAGAAACAGTGAATTTGGCAACTTTTTTAACTTCCCCAAAATTTCTTTTAGCATGTTTAATTTCTTTGTTCTCTCTATTTGCTTAGATGACGAAATGGTTTTATATATATCACTGGCAGAGCTGGACAATAAGACACGGGCGATGCTGAAATTGATAGAGGAAGATGCAGATTCCTTTGCTCAACGTGCAGAAATGTACTACAAGAAGCGGCCCGAGTTGATTAGCATGGTTGAAGATTTCTACCAAGCCCACCGTTCACTCGCTGAGCGGTATGATCAAGTTAAGTCAGACTCTGGAAGTCGACTCGTAGCAACATTAGGATCCCCATTTTCTTCCATGAAGTACCGCTCAGAGAAGACAAGAAATGTGATGGATAAAACATATGACAGCTACTCCGAGACGTTGGATTCCGAAGATGACGCTGAATCTGAAGTTGATGACCCTGAACATGAAGATGAAACTGACGAAGAAGGCAAGTACGAAACCGGTACTGCAATAAAAGTAGGAAATAATGTTGGAAAGGGAGGTGGAACCCTACTTGACCAGGAAGGCATAGCAGATGAAGTTTCAAGTGAGGTATTCGAAGATGAAACGATCAAGTTGAGGGAAGAAATAGAGAGACTAAAAGAAGAGAACAAGATGCAG
>JAQSVH010000003.1:8389028-8401929 GCA_029448705.1 Adansonia digitata
CAAGTGAGGTATTCGAAGATGAAACGATCAAGTTGAGGGAAGAAATAGAGAGACTAAAAGAAGAGAACAAGATGCAGAGCGCTCAATTAATGCAGAAAGATGAAGAGAAGATAGAAGTGATTAGGCAGCTCAGTCTGGCTGTCCAAGCGCTCAAGGATGAGAACATGGAGCTCAAGAAGAAGAGTATTGTTAAAGAATCCCCCAGGAAATGGAGTCCCCTTGAAATTGAATTCAGCAGATTAAGGGGTGGCCTTTTTGGGATGTTCTTCAACGGATCTCCGACGTCTCGATGCTAGTGTTGTTCCCCTCTAGTTTTAGACTTTTAGTTAGGTGCAGTAAAGCAAGAAGCATATATTTATATATAGTTGTAAATTAAGAAAACAAGAAACAACCAAACTTTAGACTAATCTTACAGCGTAAGACCAAAGCGACATACATAAATCACTAGATAAGAGAATAAAAAAAAATTCCCAAGCAATAGCCAATGTAAGTTTTGTTTTGTGAACTTGATTCATTTGTTTATGATATTAATATCTGATCACATCTCGCGGCAATGCCATACACTTCGTTTGTTACCGAACATCACACTAAAGTAATATACACTACAAAACAAAAATAAAGAAATATATAATAAAACATAATAAAAAAACAGAAAGTGAAACCACTAGGAGCAATAATTGGGGTTGGCAGTGCCACCAACAGTACCTTCACTCACCAGAAAGCTGCTGAAATACCACCAGCAAACCAAGGAACAATGTTGATTTTAGAGGTCCAGCTGAAGTTAGAGAAACCGAATTGGATGATGGCAAAGAGCTGCCAAATGGTGAAAGTGCAAAAGCAGGGCCAGGGGCCAAAATGCTGTCCGGATTGGGGGGGCTGGGGCTTGAAGGAATTGTGGGCAGTGATGAATCAGTTGGAGAAGGTGCCATTCCCTTAGGAGTAGGGAACAAAGGTTCAATATCTGGAGGTAAACTTGGAGAAGATGATAGAGGAGGAGCGGTACTTGGCAAAAGTGCAGGTGCAGCTGATATAGTGGAGTGTTGAATATGTCCTAAATGAGACGAAGAAGATAAAGCTAGTGAAGAGAAACAAGCCACGAAAACCATGAATGACCAAACGGAAGCCATTGAAATGAAGATTATTGGTATCAAGTCAGTTCTCCAATTATGAAATTTCAATAAACGAATACAAAGAGAGAGAGAGAGAGAGAGTGCAAAGGGACTATGAGAAGAATGTGATGAGGTTCATGATTAAGGCTTAAAAGCTTAGTGCTGAGGAAGTGCTGGTGGGGACTTGGAGAGAGAGAGAGAGAGATAGAGAGAGAGCTGTATGTCAAAAGATGGCGGGCAAATTTTTATGGTGAAATACAGCTCCGCAAATTAGCTACGCGACATCGTGGATATGTAATTTTCTTCAGGGATCACATGATGTTTAAATTCCTTTCGTTTGATTATCTTTGGCTGTATATAATATTCATCCGTGACACGCTTTCTTTCCATTTTGATTTTGAAGCAGAGAACTAAACGAAATAAAGTTTTTAACTTATTGAAGTCATGACAATAGTGATGGAGCTGAAAATTCCTATTATTAATTGGTCTGGGTAATGCTTGGTTTTGAAAAAGTGCCATTTTTTTTTATGTTGCCTAGACTTTCTTTTTAGGCTTAATGACTTGGGAACATGAGAAATAAACAAAAAGTCAGTGAAAGCAACTTTGCAAGTCAATGATGGATAAATTATTGTTATATGATTTGAAAGGAGTACTAATAAAAATCCATTTTATGGGAAAGAGAGAAAATTTTGAACTTTTGCTACGATTGTGGAGAGTAATTTCTAGCATTTGAATTCTAGGCGATTTCATATTTCTTAACATTATTAATTTCTCAGTTAATAAGTATACTTAAGCTCCAAAGAGATATTTTAGGAATATGACTTGCCTCTATTAAGTTAGAGATAAGAAAATTAAAAAGTCGAAAAAATTATGATTATATATGTTAAGACTTTGAAAATGTAAAAAAAATTGTAAATAACATTATCTGTTATATCCACTGTCTGATCGACAATACGTTCATTATCCAAATCTTCTCACGTATGAAAAGAAAACTTATCTCTGACCTTTAAAAAATAAGAAGATATCAACGTGATCACCTGACGATAGTGTGATCCTAGGACAGACGGCTCTTTTTGAATAGCCATCAACACTTTATTGACAGGTTCAGCTACAAGACAGAATAGCTTGGCAATTAGCCTAATGTTAGCAGTAACATCAACTGGCAATATGTCTCCCGACAATGCTTATAAAAGGTAGAGCAAACCCCAAGTAAATAGATCCATCTTCACCTCTCCTACTATTTTGATTTTTATCTTTTTTAAGCCTAAAAATTAACGTAACCATCAAAGTATGACTTAAAATTATAATCTTTGCACCCTCCTAACTTCTTTTGATGTTGCAGATCATATCTCTGCTTTTCTTTTCGTTACGTTCAAGGAATCCGTTCCTATTGATTGGATGAGAACACCATTTTAGGAAATTGACAAAAAAAACCATGTGTCTTGATCTAATTTAGAGTGGATCAACCTACTGGGCACACAATTCAACAAATTTTGTCCCCTTTAGAACCCAAATAAAAAAATTGGTCCAGAAACCCAAAAGCAAAGTAGGCTGACTATCTGGATTGGGCTTAGATATAATCCACGTATAATTTCAGCCCCTGAAACTTAAAAAAGCTTTTACATGGTGAACTCTTTGGTGGTTATGCTCAGCAAGCTTGTTGACCGCGACTTGACCAAGTTAATATATTTCTTTTTTTTTCTTTAAATGTTATTAAAATCATATCAAATAATTATTAAAATTATATCCAAAAGTTATCAAAATCATATAAAAAATTATATTATATTATATAACAGTTTATGTATTCATTGTTACTTAATATATATTTATGTCTTATCTTTTATAATAATATATAGTATTGTAATTTAACATAATTTTACGACCAAAGTATTTTATCATCCAATCAATTCAATTTCCATTATCATCTCTCTTTGTTTCTTCGTAATTCAATTCTTGATAAGTAAATAATGTTTTAAGGCTTTTTTTGTCATTGCCTAATAGCTAAATAAATAAGATTTTGGTTTTTTAACCAATAAATATTTTTCTAATATTATTTTGAAACATCAATCTTTGTTCTTAATGATAAATTTGAAAATATTTTTATAATAAAATTTTTAGTAAAAAAGAAAATATATAACTAAAAATTAGTCAAATTTTAATTTAAATAAAAATTATTAATCGAGAAAATTCTACTCTAATAAGGATTTTATTTTTTTAAATAAAATATTGAATGTTGAATTTTCAATAAAAGATAAATTTTTAATTTAATAAATTAATAAAATTATATATTATTCTCTATTTATATTTTTGAAATTAATTTTTTTATAGTATTATATTAATATTGATATTTATATAATTATACTCACCAAATTCAATATTGGTATATTCTCCTTTTATTATCATTTAGTAGGTAAGTTGTAAATAGAGTTTATTTTACACTGTTAACAATCATCATTGTTTTGCAAAATTTAGTGAAACAGAAGTTTGGTAAAGTGAGAAACTGTAACGTCATTTTGTGACGAAAGTGAAACCCAAAGGGAACAAAAGGAGCAAGGTAATGAAGGCGGTAGGCCAGCGAGGCGCAAAGCTTGCCGACTGGCGTGGGTTACACCACCCGCAGGCTGACGGTCATGATTTCACCATGTTCCTTTCCGGTTTCGGCAACAAAAAGGAAATAATTAAATAATGCCCAAATGCAGCCAATAAAACGAATACCGTGACAGGCTATATGACCAATCTCTATCTGACAAGTTCGTAGGGTGGGGCAACACCCACGTGTCGTTCTCTGAACTAGCCTGTTTGTCTGGGACTGTTTTCATTGCAGGCACTATCGGGCGGCCAAACCGAGAGTAACGGCATTATCAACGTAGCTTCCATTGATTGGTTAGAACGGATCCTGGTCCTGGTTTGATTCCCGCGGTGGGGCTTGCGGAGATCGATGTTAACAGGGAAGACGCTGAAACAACGAATAAGGAGCTGTCTTTTTGTTGCCTTCTACATTATTCACTTGCCCAACCGGCTCGGTGAGTAATTTAGACTATCTTTTTCACCGCTATAATTGCTCCATTATTACTGTTCTCCATTAAAAAAAAGTTTTTTTTTCCTACGACCCGAATATAAACTCTAAAAATATTGTCAAATCCAATAAATTATCCTAATCTCTGCTGAAAAACTTCGTGGATAAACTAGTGTTAATGGTAAGTGTGCAAAATTAGACCACATTAAAGCAAAATCAAATACAAGTTGGATCATCACATATTAATCCAAAAGATAAACTCACCTATCCAACCATCAGATTTGATCATTAAAGGATCATGGGAAGTCAGAGGTCAAAACACACCAGGAACCCATCCAAATAACGGTTGTTATATGTTAATCAACTAATTCTGATCTGATTCGGAAGTACTTTATTATTATTTTTAACATATACAGTTTTAATTAAATCTTCCTCAAAATATTCAAAAGGGTAAAAGGAAAGAGGCGGAGAATGCCGTAAGAGCGAGTTCCATATGCGATCAAAGAGCATGTGCATGACCAAGGGCAATAAAACGCCTAGTGTATATCGGTGCCCAAATTTGCAAATGTCGCCGGAGATCAACGACAAAGAGCCCACACCCCTTCCCCCAAAGGATAATGGGAAAAATAAATAAATAAATAAATAAAGAAAACGGGGAGGCGTGAGAGGCTGACACATTAAACACGACAACCGTACGTAGTGACTGCTGCGCATCATCAACATCTCTGAAAATTCAGACAAACAAAGAAAGTAGGAGGGAGAAAGAATTAATGTCAGTTCAGACTTTCATTTAAATGAGATACTTTGATATTTGGTACTTAATTTATTTTTTAATTATTTTAAAATTAAATTAGATAATATTTAAATAAATTTTTTTATATTGTTATAATTTTTATTTATAAGAGTTGAAATTAAAATATTGTTTAAAGATATTAAATTTTTTATCATTTGGTTTAATAATGTTGATAAATGATAATATTAGTTCAGATTTAAATATAAAAAATTTGAAAAATTTCAACTTAAATATCAGTTTAAGAGTTTTAAATTATGATTATAGATACAAATAATTGTAGTAAATAGATGTTGTTAAGATGTGTCGTTACGTTACTTTAACCGGCAGTCTATAACTTCAAAACTGTCAACTTTCTGTCTTCTCTTCTCTTACATGCACTTTGGGCAAACGATAAAAACGTTTTTGCATTAGTAATCATTATCAAAACTGAGAAGGAAAGGGGAGTACGGGCGCCAAGGGATTGAAAGAGAGAGCTTGTTTCTGCGGTGTCACGCCCGGCCCCCCTGATTCTCAAAGGAGTCTTAAGAGTTTGTCAATTTTTTTTAATATATTATTTACAAAATTTAAACTTACATTGCATACACCTTTGCCTTTGCACTTTCTCTTCCTCTCACGTTTTATTTGTTGCATCTTCCTTGTTCCGGGAAAGAAGCTACTTCTTTTATGTATACTCCATCTTTTGGGTTTGAAAAAAGAGAGAAAAGAGGAAGATAGATGGATGGTGAACGAAAGGGTTTGAAGGCTAAGGTTCCTTTTCACTCTAGAAGACGTATCGACATCGATGGCTTGCGTCCTCCGAGCAGTCGAGGTTCTCAGTCTGTTAAACTACCGTTAGTTTTGGGTTTTTTTGATCCTTATCTATTTATCCCAAAAATTGTTTATCAAGAAACAACCATATTCAATAAACTTGGTACTGCTTACTTCTTATATTTTTGTTCACTGTAGCATGATGAGATGTAATAATGTCTTTGTTTTCTTTGGTTGAACTTGTAGGGGCGAAGATTATTCTTCAGAGAAGTCATAAAAAGCATTATGTATTTGTTATTTCTTTTTATATTTCGTTTCAACCTCAAATAGTACGACAAACAGTTGGAAATAAAGCAATCTTCTGATTTGTTTTTGATCCTAACTCTAGGCTTTTAATCTGTAGAATGGGTCCCCACACCCCATTGTTTCGATTTGTTCATCACTGATCACCAAAACTGGCTTCCTTTTTTGTCGTGTGTGTTTTGAGGTACTGCTATATATTAGATTGGTTTTGAGTGTTGCGGCTTGATTTTTGTTTTGAAATCAGGTGAAAAAGATGATCTGCATATCGAACTATGGCATGCATGCGCAGGTCCTTCTGTTTACGTGCCACGCGCTGGAGAAAAGGTTCTGTACTTCCCTCAAGGTCACCTGGAACAGGTTCTATGATCCCCTCGTTATAGCTTGTTCTTTTCTTTATCCGGTTAAGCAAACCTTTAAGTCTACTCAAATCAATAATTAATTAAGCATTTGCTTGAATAAATATTTGCTTGTGTATTCACTTGTATGTTTTGATGATTGAGCTTTTGATGCAGGTGGAGGCATATATGAATCAAGATGAGACAATGGAAATGCCTATTTACAATTTGCCTTCTAAGATCCTTTGCAGGGTGATGCATGTTCAGCTTAAGGTATCCGCTACAAATGTACATTTTATTGTCTCCTAATGACTTCAATTGGAATAATGGACTAGTTACACTTTCAAGCGGTCATTTTTTTGAATGTAACCATGCAAGCTCATTATAAGAAGTTGTTTTATGCAATTCTTTGTCGCAAATGCAGGTTGAACCTGGCACAGATGAGGTCTTTGCACAAATAACTTTGCTTCCAGAGGCAGAGGTTAGATATTGAGATGTTGAATTGTTTACATTTGCTTTGCTTTAGAGTCACCCTACGTTACATATGCTTGATGCATTCAAATGATACAGCAACTAGATTGAGTTCACTTTCATTTATTGCCTAAATTTTTCATTGTCATTAATGCTTTTCTGCCTTAATAGCAAGATGAGCTAGGTGTGGAGCATGAAAATTATCATGCTTTACCTCAGAAAGCTTGTTCACAGTTCTTTAGCAAGAAACTCACTCCATCTGATACAAGCACGCATGGTGGATTCTCTATTCCAAAGCGATATGCTGATGATGGGTGTCTTCCACCCCTGGTTGGTATTCTTTATGTGAACCTTTTTGTCTTTTTCGAAGATTAGATATTATGCATTTAAGAAGCTGTCTTAAACTAATAGCATCAAGGTTTTTATTTTCTTCACACTAATTAATAAAGGATGCGGAATCAGGTAACTTGCCAGGTCCAACAAGTAATCAAATTATTTGTGAAAATGTAAATAGCCAGGCTATTGTCTTCCAGTCTTAAGGGTTATATGTATTTATGGCTTTTAGCACGATTATTTACAATGTGGAACCAGTTTTACCACATCAAGCAAGTCTTAACTGATCGGGATAGGCCATCTCATTCGTAAGTTGTTAAGTCATACATATTTGTTGCAGGATATGTCTCAGCAAATCCCACAGCAGGAATTGGTCGCAGTAGACTTGCATGGTTTTGAGTGGCGCTTTCGACATATTTTTCGCGGTACCTTAACACTGATCTGCATTTAAACCTGGGATAATTTAACCATTATCATGATCAACTCATTGCACCAAGAAAGTAACTATAGATGTCTCAAAAAAATCACCTATTGTGTTAAAGTAACATATTATATACACAAAAATTGTTCTAGTACATAGGAAAAGTGCCAGGATTATTGAAATGCTAATTTAAATTGGATCCATTTATTGAAACTTTCAGATTATTCTTGCAATAGAAAGGGCTAACGAAGAAAAAGGGCCCACTGTTTATTGCCAATGAAATTTCACGTACTTGCTTTAAGTTATATATGAAGTGCTGTTTATCCTAATGTCCTTATGTTTTTGTAAAAACATTTATTTTACAGTATTCTTTGTTTCTTTTGAAAGCTATTTCATATAGTTAAAGTTTCCTTATGGACTTTATTCCCATTCGAATGTAGGTCAACCAAGAAGGCACTTACTTACCAGCGGTTGGAGTACATTTGTGACTTCAAAGAAGCTTGTTGCTGGGGATGCATTTATCTTACTTAGGTTTGGAAGTCATGATGGAATTTCCCTTTTTAGAATGTTGGTTTTTTGGTAAATTCTATATACATTAAGTTATGAATAAAGCAAAAAATTTCAAGAAAAAAATGATTGTTCTCTAGAGGGGAAAATGGAGAGCTTCGTGTAGGAATTCGTCGGGCAATGACGGCACTGAACTATACGCCAACATCCGTCATATCTGGTCATAGCATGCGACATGGCATACTTGCAAGTGCTTTCCATGCCTTTTCTACCAGAAGCATGTTTACTGTCTACTACCGTCCTTGGTAAGTTGTGACATCATAACAGATCTACAACTTTACATGTCACACTGGAACTGAAAGAGCGGGGCGTTCATTAATTCTTGCATCTTTGCAGGACAAGTTCTTCTGAATTCATCATCTCAGTTAATCAGTATATGAAGTCAGCTCAATTGGACTACTGCATTGGGACAAGAATTGGGATGCAATTTGAAGGCGACGAATGTGGGGAACAAAGGTGCCCATCCTATCATTTGCTAGTACTTTTATCAGAATCTTTCATGGGACTGAATGCATAGTACTACATTTTGTATTAGTTTCTCCATTTGTATTTCAAACCCTTGCAAATGAACTTGTAGTTGTTGCGTATGTTTTGAAAATTTGAAGAATGTTTTATTTCCTACTACCTCTAACCTAATGCACTCTTCTTAAAACCAGAGCTGTTGGCACTATCATAAGCACCGAAGACGTCGATCATATTAGGTGGCCCAATTCTGAATGGAGACGTCTGAAAGTAACGTGTACTCTTTTGAATGCATGATTAAACGATCTTTGAAAAATGATTTCTAGCTCAAGATTCATATATTCAATCAATTCATGGTTCTACATTTTCTTAGGTGAAATGGGATCCCATAGTTGGTGCAGTTTTGCTTCCTGAAAGAGTTTGTCCTTGGAACATTGATCCAATGGAATCCACGCACAGGAAGAAACCTTTCATTCTGCATAACCAAAAGAAGGCTCGTACCGATGATGCATCATCCTCTGGGTTTTCTAGCCTGTTTATGGATGGTCTGAATCTGGAGAATATGATCATATTAGTTCTCCAATTTATAATAACGTTGGTAGACTCTGCAGCGACTGATCATAATTTCTTCTTTACCAGGCATGTGGCATGGTTCAGTTCAATATGAATCTCAAAGTAGCTCAGGGGTCTTGCAAGGTCAAGAAGATATTGACACAGATGGGAATCAATCCGGTGCACTAAGACAACTATTACCACATTTTCCCCAACTAAATCCTAGTTGTGCCTCAATGCAACAGCAGATGGAGAACCAACTGGAGATTCAGATTCCGATTCGAAACTCATTTCATCAGTGTACCAGCAGCACGGCACTCTTTCCTGATGGAAAAATAGCAAGTTTGGGTCTTCATAATAGTTGGCCCCCAACATTCTCCACTTATGGAGTTCACGAAGATGCTCTTGCTAGCAGAAAATTTTCAGTTCCAAATGCAAATTCTCAGGAACGGAGAACTTTAGAACTAAGGAATCAAAATGAAACTTCAATGTGCGAACCAAACGGTGGTCATGGATACATGCTTTTTGGAGTAAATTTACTTAACGGGCCACCACCGGAGCCCCCTTCACCACAACTTCTCACTTCTAATGAGCACGAAAGTCTTTGTTCTATTCATCGAACATCTCAGTCAACTGTTTCAGAACCTTCTAAAGGAACATCTGGCAACCAGTGCAACAACTGTTGCTCTGTTAGCAACCGGCGTTGCGCCAAGGTACTGCTTCTTTTCTTGATAATTCTACATTTTTTGTGCTTGCTTGAATGAAAATCCACCTGCTTTTCGTCCTTGTTTCTTCATGGTTAAGGTAACATTCATTCAACAGCTCAATGGATGAAGTGTTTCTGAATAGGGAGCTAAGTTGAATTGCAAATTGATTGTTGGATCAATGTGTTATATAAAGTTGTCAATCATGGTCCATTTTCTCCAGATTTTCCTTTTTGCAGTCTGAGTTATTGTTAAAACAATTGTTTCCAAAAAATGATAATGAGAACATTCCTTTCTCGTTTAGGTGCTCAAGTATGGGACTGCTCTTGGAAGATCACTTGATCTCACTCGATTTGATGGTTATGAAGACCTCATCCGTGAGCTCGATCGCATGTTTGATTTTAATGGACGATTGATTGATGGAAACAGCGGCTGGCATGTAACTTATACTGATGATGAAGGCGATATGATGCTGATTGGAGATCATTACCCATGGCAGTTAAGTGCAAAACTAATCACAAATCCTATTGACACCCCCATCCTCCAACTGCCAAAACAATGTATTTCATCCATTTTAATTTTGATATTGACTTAACCAGACGTCATTGCAATTACAGGAAATTTCAGTATGAAGTCCGAAGGATGCTTATCTTCCCAAAGGAAGACATGGACAGGCCGAATCCCAGCTCGCCATATTCAACATCTCACTAAAGGGTTTTGTGCTGAAAGTCTTTTAGATCGTCAGTCTCATCTTGTTGAGTGCTTTCCCATACGGGGGAAGAAATGCCTAAATGCAAACTTTGTGAACAAAAAAGTTGTATGTTCTTCAAATTTTGTTGTTTGCAAGGAAAGTGTTTCAGTCAATGGTAACTGCAATGCTGCCATGCACGTTGATTACTTGGATGCACTTATGAACTAAGTCCAAAGTTTTGGGGATGGTCAAAGGTGGACATAACGGTTTTTATGGAACAAGGCTATGGGTATAAACCATATGACAGCCGGATTTTCCTCTCAAAATCAAACAGCATAAGAATAGAAATAATTAACCGAGCAATGAAATCTTTATTTATTTTATCCTTTGCAACTTATACGAACAAAAAAATATATATTTTATATAAATATATAAATTATCAAATTTTTTAATTTTAATATCCCGACAACTGTGCATTAAAACTGTTTTATCACAAGCTCTTTAAGTGCATTTATTGACGTTGTCTCGGAGCCAAAATCATCGGAACTGACAGATAACATGTGGCCTATTTCCACAGATTCAGACTCAAATGAAAGCACATATTATTTTGATTGGACTGGCCGATAATGGGTAACTTATCACGGAAGGGCAAGTGGAAAATGATGGTGAATTTATAGAACCGAATCACTGGGTTAGGGGAGTGGGAATCAAAGTGGGCCCGCTTTACAGCCAAGATTTGTCAACCCCAGAATTATTGGAGTGTAGAGCCAAAGGTTGTTCGAGACTAGACAAGGTGACGTCTCCTTGACAGAACGGCAACCCACGTCCTTCACATGGCAATCAAGTTGGTCTTAAAAGTTTTCTTCTAACCCAAACACTGCTTGGAAAAGAAAGAAAAATAATCTGCCTCCCCGTCTTTACCGTCACAAACTTTATACTATTTTACGGAATGATTAAACTACAAAAGGCAGTGTACTTAGTCGTATAAACAAATGCAAAATATATTTGAAAAAGCTCAAAGGCTAGCACACTTTAACCAATACCCTTTTTCGTTTTAACGCTCTTTACCACCTCCTCCAGTTTTCTTCTTCGCATGGCTTTCATGAACAATCTCCTGGTCTGCACGCCATTGGAATGTGAGAGCTTGGAAGAAATGATGGCTTCCATGGAACAGGCAAAGGCAGAAGGTGCAGATCTTGTGGAACTTTGCATGGCATCCATGGCAGTCTCGCACCTTTCTGAAGTTGACAAACTTATTAAGCAAAGAACTCTTCCTGCTATTGTCTCCTTCAGGTAAAAATCCTCCCTACCTGTCCAATGCAAACCTAAAACGGACAATGATATATTTTGGACGATGATGTCTCTCTTTGCTCCTAGACAGACAGACACACACACACACACACACACACACACACACACACATATATATATATATGCATCTATTTCACCAATTATTTCCTCGAATTTCATCTCGTTTTCCGAAAGTCAAATATTTTATTTGATTATCATGCAATTTGTTAACCCCCAAAAAAATGGTTTTCCATATTTTATAGTACTTTCCATTGGTATTACTTTGTTTTTTCACTCAAAGCATTATTAATTAATATTAATTTTTTATAAAATAAAATTTCAAACCCAAATTTGAGATCTTCAATGATCAAATTTTTTTTTGAGATTTTTATTTATTACGAAAATTTGGATATCCTTTTTTTTATATGATGTTTTAAAGATTATTTTAAAAAATACGAGAGAATTACTAAAATAAAAATATGTTAGTATTTTTTATAAGAATTAAGTAATTTTTTTAAAAAAAATGTGTTTTATAAAAATAAATAAAAACTATAAATATCATTAAATTTGTTTTATTTTTTTGATATTATTTTAATTTTTATATACATTCTTTTAGAACACTGTATATATAATATAGATTGTGCTTAATTATCTTTTATTGAGTTAAGATAGGGATAATTTGAAGGCCAAAAATTTTTAATAATTGTTTTTATTTTTTATTATTTTAAAACATCCGACTTTCAATGGTAGTCTCTGGAGCGAAAGAGAGAGCACATTACATTAGCACATGCAAATGGGTCCATCCACCAAGCATTTTGTCACATGTACGAATAAAAATTATAATAATAATAATTAAATATTATATTTTATTATAAAATAATTATTGATTTAAATCAAGCAAAAATATCAAGTAATAAACTGACACATTTTATGTACAAATTCAATTTAAAAATTAATGTCTGACGCCAACGTTGATTGATATTGATTCATATGCAAAATGTTAAACGTGGGATATCTACCGAAGGGCCTACACGAGAATTCCGGATAACATTGACACTATTTACTACTACTGCGGGAATATATACAAGTAATAAAATTATATATATC
>JAQSVH010000003.1:8402029-8419987 GCA_029448705.1 Adansonia digitata
CACGAGAATTCCGGATAACATTGACACTATTTACTACTACTGCGGGAATATATACAAGTAATAAAATTATATATATCAAAGAAATTCGTATTAAAGTTATGAGATATTATTTATTTTAATTTATTAAATTTTAAGTTTTTTGTTTATAAAAATGCAGATAAATTTTTATTTATATTATTATAATAAATTTTTAAAATCTTTTATTTTAAATTAAAATTATATATATTTTATAAATTAAAGTTGAAAATAGAATAATTGACATCAAACTCAAATTTATACGATAGTTGTAAAACACTTCTAGTGATTGGATCAAGAGACTATTAAAGCACACGATATTCTAAGTGTTAAGTGATCCTTTTGAGAAGAAAAAGGAATAGCCGACACATACAAGAGCCAAGAATGGACTTGTCCCAGGGTGTAATTAAAGTTTATCTGAATTATTATAATTAATAATAATTTTTTATTTAAAATTAATTATAAAATTTATAAGTATTAATATTAAAATAATATTTTAATTTAATAAATAATAAAATAAAAAATTTTTTAAGTTAATCCAACTTGAACTTTAAAAAAAAATGAAGTTTTAAATCATAATTCAAACCTTATCCATCAAAAAGTCTAACAAGGAGGAATGGATGGTTATGGGTTGCCTTTCCGTTGACAGTGGCAGTGGCCTCATACCAGAGGAAATTTTTAGCTGTATGAGCCAGTATTACTTATCACCAACTGGTAAAAGATCTGCAAATAACTGAATAAATTCACAAGCAACTTCGTATCAATAATTGTCGGCAAAGCAAAGCAAACCAAACCAAATTATTAATAATTGTCTGTGTACAAATACAAGCATGGGACACATTATTAAGGGGTCACTATCATCACGTAAATTCTTTAATTACAGGCTCAAATCATCCCGGACCTTGATCAAGGGAGGTTGTTACAATACTTGCTTGAAAGTTTTGAAGAGGGCACTAGAACTAGATGTTGAATTCGTTGAAATGGACTATGAGGTATGAATAACATTCGTTTCTTATCGAATTTCGACATTTTCTGGATTTTGTATTAAGTAGATATCGATTCCTTTAAGCAATCGCAATGTAGCCATAAAGCCTTCTTGTTAGATAATAACTTGTTGAACAAGAAAGTATTAATTTTGATGCAATTGACTGACTGAATTGAAAACTTTTTTCCAGGTAGCTTCTGACGGTAATATGGCGGAATTCTTGTACAACCGGTCAAATAGCAGAATAATAGTTTCCAGCTATGTCAATGGTGGGAAACCTTCAGTAGAGAAGCTTGCTGATTTGATTGCATGCATGCAGGCCACTGCTGCAGATGTTATCAAACTTGACATCTGCGTCGATTATATTACAGATCTGGCACCAATTTTTACGGTTCTCACCCATAGTCAGGTACTAGTTTCAGAGAAAATCTTTCAATTTCAACATGGTTTGCTAGGGAAAAAGGCATTTCAATCTATGTATCTTTTCCTATCAGGTACCATTGATTGCTATGGCAGTTGGCAGTAGAGGTCTGATAAGCCAACTGTTGGGACCAAAATTTGGTGGTTTTTTGGTATATGGATCTCTGCGAGGAAAACCAGTCCCTGGATTGCCCTCTCTTCTCAGCCTTAGACAAGTTTACAGGCTCGAATATGTAAATTCGGATACAAAAGTTTTCGGACTCATCTCGAATCCAGTTGGGCATAGTAAAGGCCCTATTCTTCACAACCCTACCTTCAGACATATAGGATATAATGGAATTTATGTTCCTATGCTTGTTGATGATATTAAGGAATTTTTCGAAACCTATACAGGCCCTGACTTTGCAGGTTTCAGGTATATATAAAAATATAACATTTCCAAGGGGAAGATAACCCGAAATACTTGTTTGATATATGACTTAACTTTCCTTTTCAATGTTTCTTTTGGAAGTTCAAACACTACGACTTGCAGTAGCAAAACTTTGTATGGTATATTGTAATCCATGACTTTCGTCCCTCGTGATTCTTGAACTTTGCAGTGTTGGAATTCCGCATAAGGAAGCAGCAGTCGCGTGCTGTGATGAGGTCCATCCACTGGCAAAGGTCTGAAAACATTTTACTTTTTGAATTGGCGTTACATTTTTGGGAAATGAATTAGTAAAATTTGACCCTTATGTAGGACCATGACTACCCAAGTTTCAGGTCGTACAATAGTTCTTCTATCTGGATGCAGTGAATAACATGGAGGAACTTCAATTTCATTGCAATTGCAGATATATTAGTCAAAATTCCAAGCTGATTCTGCTGTTATACACACACACACACACACACCCCCCTTCTGACTGCATGTGTCATTCTTTGTCAATCAGTCCATAGGAGCAGTAAACACCATAGTAAGGAGGCCCATTGATGGGAGGTTGATTGGTTATAACACAGACTGCGAAGCTTCCATCTTAGCTATAGAGGATGCACTAAGAGGTATATGACACAATGTATTTTTTCAGTTCTTTGGCGACTGGCCTTATAGAGATTCGGAGATAATTCAGTTCGGAATTTTGAGCATTTAGCTTGTTCCATCAAATTTGAACATGTCATTGGCTTCAACAGAGAGGCAGGCTAGCTGCAATGGAGCGCCCCATAGTACTTCTTCTACTATATCTGGAAGAACATTTGTTTTGATTGGAGCAGGAGGTGCAGGAAGAGCACTAGCTTTTGGTGCCAAATGTAAAGGGGCCAGGATCATCATTTTCAACCGCAATTATGGTAAAGATTATGTTACCAGTCTTCCCTTCATGCCATTCCTTTTTGTTTCTGCCGAACTTGATATCCTTTTAATAAATTCTTGGCCTGCCAGAGAGAGCAAAAGCCCTTGCCAACGTTGTTGCTGGGGAAGCATTGCCATATGAAGCTTTAACAAAATTCTGCCCAGAGAAGGGGGCGATCCTTGCAAATTCGTCTGCTGTTGGAATGGAACCAAATTCACATCAAAGTCCTGTTCCAAGGGTGCCTCTCCTTCTCCCTCATTATACAAGTCAAATTCATTCACATCAGTATATCGTTCATGTTTCCATGCTTGTTTCAGGAGGCTTTGAGAGCATATGACCTAGTTTTCGATGCTGTTTACACTCCTAGAAATACGCGACTCTTGAAGGAGGCTGCTGAGGTTGGAGTCATTCCAGTGAGTGGAGTTGAGATGTTTGTCAGGCAGGCTCTAGGTCAATTCAGGCTGTTCACTGGTGGCTTGGGTAGTAATCTTCACCGTTTTCGTCTCCAATGTCGGCAAAAACTGGACATAGTTTTGGTCAAAATCAAAATTTCCTAAAATATCAGAACTGATTTATTTTGAACCTTAATGATTCTTTGCAGCTCCTGAAGACTTCATGCGCGAACTCGTTATGGAACAATTCTGAATCTTAGCAAATATAATGCTCAAAATAACACATTCTCTTCTGGGATGTTTTAAGTTGAAAATATGTGAAGGTCAATCTCCTGTTGGTTTTTACTGGTGAACCGATACTGCTTCCTATTTCTTAACTCAAAAACACCTACGCAACAGAGTGCCCCATGCAAATTACATGCTAGTTTAAAATTGTGCTAGTTTTCATTAAATGTAAGCAATTTATCCAAATTGTGCGATGGATTGTTTCAAACACTGTTGCTGGCTAGAATACAACTCCTCTTTTATGCATTTCTTCATGAATCCCGTTCAATCTCTCTGGAAGTAGTTTACAATTCCATTGTAAATGGTAATATAGCTGAATTTTATTATATCTGTTTTTACTTCTTTTTTTTTTTTTGTTCTTTTTCTTGGTTCAAAGTAATTTCATGTCATGTTGTGTAACCGTATTGAAGGCTAACCATCTAAAATCAGAAGGTGCTGAAATTCATTTGTGATTAGCCTAGTGTTGTTCCCAGAATCAAAAAACCAGATGAAATTTGGACTCTACCATCATAATTTCAAAATATATCCTTTGAGCAGAATTTATAACACTTTAAAACTTACTACACCTGATCTGGTGAAGGAAATTTCGATCTCTTAAATGATGTAAAACCTCAATCTACCACCAAATTATGCCCATTAACATACTTTGCATCATCTGATGCAAGATAGACTGCAGCATCAGCTACATCACTTGCTGCCAATGTTGCTTTGCCTAGCACACGATATTTATGTATCATTTTCACAAGCAGCTCAAAATCAAGTTCAGATAAATCTGGCTCATCTCATTCATCGTAAATGGAGTTGGAACTGCAAGTGATACGCAGTTGATGCGGATTCCATACTGGCATAGCTCAGCCGCCATGGAATTAACAATCCCAATAACAGCAGATTTCGACATGCTATAAGTATGTTGAACTAGTCCACCCATGATTCCTGTGACAATAGCTGCGCACAGAATGGAGCCAGCTGTACGAGGGAAGCATGTTTGATCCCGTCCAAGGCTCCTTGCACATTGACGTCTATGACTCTGTCGAAAACTGCAAGGTCAACAATGGTAGGAGGGCTGTAACAAGGTACACCAGTATTAGTGAACATAATATCCAATCGATTGTGTTTGGTGATAGCAAAATCAACAGCGCCTAAGATATCTGATTCTTTTGTTACATCGCAGGGAGTAAAAGTGGCACTAGGTCCAAGTTCTTTCGCTGTTTCTTGCCCAAGTTGGTGTTGTATATCAGCAATGAGAACTTTGGCACCATTACTAATGAATTTCGCCGCTGCTTCCTTTCCAATGCCACTTGCTGCCTAGTGATTAATGCTACTTTGCATTCTAGCTTGCTTTGATAGCAATATACAAAGAACAAAAGATTTTAATTACAGCAAATAAGAGGCATAAAAACTAAAAAGTCCGCCCACGCCAATGCACGAGAATGCCATTTGACATCAGAAGTTTATGGCATTGATCTTTCCTTCCATTGAGAATGTTTTAGCTTCGAAAGCCACCCCCCACTCCGACATGAAGGCAACTGTTTTTGCTAGCAGATTTAATATGTCTAAAACGTTACTAGAAAAAAATTTGCAGGGCAACTAAAATTTTAGCATTTTTCTATGAATCGTCTTGACTAAAGAATAATGTCGAATGTCCAGTGCTAGTGGCAGGATTAATGACATCCAGGTGGGATTGGACGAAATTTGTCAAAGGCCGCCATCAGCGGGGAAGGCAAAATGAAAGCAACGAGAAGGATGGGTGAGCTTTTTGAGTAACAAACTAACAAAAGAGAGAATTTTCTATTAAAAGAGCTACCAATCTTTTCATGAGGTATCTTCCAAAGCTCTGACGTGCATTATTTAGTTAAGTAAATCGTTCTAATAGTCTAATTTCAATTTGCAGTTAAAGCCAAAAGGGCCGGTATCATTAGAAAAAAAAAATCATCAAGACCTCCTAATCTACATAGAAAATCAAATTCTTTTTTCAAGTATGGGTTGAACTTGATATTTTTGGCACACTTTTAATTATCAAAACTGGCACAATGGGCACATTGCCCCCAACTCGAACCCCAGAGGCAAAATTCAAGCCTTTCCAGTACTGTCCGTGAGTTTTAGTGGCGTTAATTAACTAACTTGAAACAATTCGCAAGGTTAGAACTAAGTACGTTCATATCGTTACATGAAAGCACTTTAAATCAAGGTTTTTTGATTAAAAATGATTGTCTACTTAATTTTTGTACTTTTCCCATGAATTACATAAATATAAAGAAACTTATTTTTTTAGTAAACCAACAATAAACTAGACAAAGATTTTGGAAGTGCAGGGTCTGGTAGCATCTTCCAGAGCTTGAGTCTGGATCACTCCAAGGTTTTTAAAAGAATGAAGTTTAGATCTCTAGTAAAACATGCAAATGCCATACTGTACGAGTATAAAAACCAATAATTAGAATAAAAAAATTTTATTTTATTTTTTTTTAAAGGAGGAGGATTGAGAACATTGCCATACCTTCCGGATTGTGTCAACAGTTCCCTGTTAAAAATGCAACAAGCAAGTGAAGCTCTAGATATGAAGACATTTTTTCTGTTTTCACAATAACAAACCAAAATATAAGGTGTACTTCCAGCTGCATATACATACGTAGATACATATATATTCACACATACTACAAAAAGACGAAAAGAAAAACAGTGTAACAGACGAAGGAGCATTGCAAACAGGGGTTGCCCATCTTATCAAATGATGGGTTTTTTATGTGAACCTGTAACTGGAAGATGGCTCTGAATTTGCAGAAGAAGAAGAATATCCAAAGACTCAAAAAAAGGGGAAAAACTTGAAGAAACAAACCTTAATCCAATCCTGAACATGTTTTCTCAGGGGCAGTACAGTGTATGAGAAACAAGAAACAGAGAGAGAGGGAGAGGGGGAGGGGGAGGGGAGGGAAGGTGGGTAAGCTATTTTGAGCTTAATGTCAACAAAATGCCCCATTCATTGAACCAATCCGTTTGATTCTGCCTACTGATACAATCATAAAGCTAGAAAGGATTGGCCAAATTGCAAGAAGGTAATATTGTCATTCGGATTAATGAAGTGTCCCTTGTTTGACTTGACAGAATATGCCTAACCCTGTTTCAAAAAATAATAATACTAATAATCCGCATTAAATATTAACTAATTGGTAATCATTGAGCAAAGTTAGGTGTCTTTTCAAGGTAAGCTGCTTGAAAGTTTTGGTTGAGAAATCAAAGAGATGTACCTCATAGAATGACAAGAGTTTGTAATAATTTTGTATTAAACTTGCTGCAATCTAAGCTCCTTCTATCTTTCAACATCGTAATTTACAGTTATATATTACTAAGTTTTTGGCAGTAAACGAGCTTTGATCAAAGTTATAATATGATCGCATGGAAAAACGAGATGGAGATGCTTTGCATGGGGGGGTGTAGTGATGAGATAGAATACTTTATTGCTAAAACCAAACCGCTGTTTTTGTTTTTTTTTTTTTTGTCAGGAATTAACATGACTGGACGTAACTGGCAAACCATGCATCTGATGTTATTCATTTTTAAAGAAGAAGAAAACAGTAACTGTCTTGATCAGCCAAAACGTAGAAATAGTAGTTGTTAAGCCTTTTTTATCATAGTGTATGGAGACCCAACAAAAGCAATATATAAAGATTTGGCATTGCTTTTAACTTTGAACCTCAGCCGAAGGAACTTATTTGTCCATGGAACAAGAATTGGGGTGATTTGGGAGAAACTAGATTTAGTTTTGAGCAACTTGCGCTCATAAGAGTTTACAAGTCCACAATATCAAACACAACTCTGCATCCCATTCCAAGAAAAAGGTTTTTGTTTACTGATTTCCTTAATGACCAAACAAAGAATATAATCATCTATATATCTTTCTCCCTTCTCTCCTGACTGTTCCAAACCCAAGCTTTCATTTGTGCATGAAATATATGGAGTTAACATATAAAATGAGTTAAATTCTAATGTAGCAAAATTCTTCTTCTTTTAATTAAAGAAAAGAGAAATTTTTTGTCTTTCATATATGCAGTTTAGAAAATTATATTTAATGTAGTTCTTAGACAACAAAAGCGTCTGGGCGTTTGGTCTAGTGGTATGATTCTCGCTTTGGGTGCGAGAGGTCCTGGGTTCGATTCTCGGAACGCCCCACTTTATTGTAAAGTTTTCTGAATTTCAACGTTCTCCTTTTTCGTGGCATGGAGCAGGCTTAGAGGCAGTAGCAGCTAACACGCGAACCATTACAGGGGCATTTACGTCTTTCAAGCGAAGGCATGGATGCCACTTGGTATAAACTAAGGCCAATTTCATTCGCTAAACTTTTTTGCTTCTAAACACCCAAAAAAAAAAAGGGAGAAAATATCTAATGGGGCATTCCGAGAATTGAACACGGGACCTCTCGCACCCTAAGCGAGAATCATACCACTAGACCAAATGCCCAGCGTGATGGTTTTGGGAACTATGCAGTTCACAAATTATAATCTAACTGTTTTCTACTTCCCTAACGGTACCATGGTGACAGGTAGTCCGGTAAATTAAAATGAAACCCAGTTGGAGAATGTTTCCTTTGACATTTAGGTATATATGATGATGATCTAGGTATCCTGGAGGATGTGAAAGTTGAACCAGAGGAAGTGAGCTTGATATGGAAATTGTGCTCAACGCTGAGGATGAACGAATTTGTAGATAACAAACATTGGCAAGGGTTTTAATTGAGGGGAAGAAAGGGTCGTCTACTAATCTTGACAGCATTGATGGGGAAAACAGATGTACAATTTCCTTTGCGGATAACTTCTTGACCTTTAATAATGTCGATATGCGTCAAGGAGTTGACGGGAGTGCTGCCAAGGGAACCTAACGTTTGGCCAAGTTTATCAAGCAGGGACCTCCGGTCAAAGAAATGCGAACCTTTGAATGGTTTGAGAGTTATCAACTCTCCGCAAGGAGAGGATTCCTTTACAGCATCTTCTGAATTTGAAGACATTCAGGCAGAGGACTAATAAAAAGGCGTCAAAATCTCCAGAATAAAGGGCTAAGAAGCTTAACTGCTTAAGCAACTTGCATAAAGAGAAGAAAGAGTTTGCAGACATCCACGAGGGCATTAGAGGTCCAAGTCATTCACATCTAATTTTCACGGAGCACGGTTCAAAAATGAGTTTCGGGATAGATCAAGAATCTGAAAGGAACCTCATCAGATACGCCAATGAAATCAAGCTTTATCCAGGCCAAAAGAGTTTGCGACCTTATGATATCCAAATGCAGTAGAATGCGATGCTCGTGATAAAGGCACTTGCAAAGAGATGTAGCAAATAAGGCTCCTCAATAGAGTCCTTAAGCATCTGCATTGTATGTTACTAATATTTTGTGATGCCTGTGAGAAGACAGTAAAACTGAAGAAGCTCCTATCACAACAAATAAAAGGAGACCATAAATAACAAATCAAGTGCCAGCTTGTGATATTTCATTTCCTCACAAATAGCACATACAAGGGAATGTCTGTAACAGCAACTTTCAACTGCATTACAATCAAAATCGACACAAAATTCAAGAAATATAAAAAGTAATGGCTGTACAGAACTATCCTACATTCAGCACCAAACAACTTGACGCAATTTAAACTGTAAAAATCCCAATAGGAATGCTGAATGAAATATTATGATCGGACTCCGAAGAATGCCGGTCGTCTCTGATTGCCCGTAAAAGGAGCATGGTAATGGTAATGTTAAAAGTTATCAAAGAGATACAAAAAAGGTAGATTCTCTGGGTCTAGTTTCAAAAAATTAAGGTAGGATCCCTCATTATGAGAATAAATAATGCAACCATAACAAAAACAGCAAAAACAATCATGATACTTTTAGGAACTCCTATAATATATTCGGTGGATCCTTTGCCTTACATTTCAAACTTTTTCATAATGAAGAATATTTATAAAAACATAAATTGGAAAAAAAAATTTAAAAAAAAAATATGAAGAATGATGACAAATTTACATAATTTTGGTGCAATACAAATTGTGTCAACCAACCACTGCATAATCCAAATGGAGAAATGATCAACCCGCTGGCTTAAGTTTGAATTTTTGAATTGGCCTAATATTTCTTTCCAAACTCTATATGCTTCGCATAAGACAAATTCATCAAAAAAAGAGTCAAAGCAAAACATGTTCCATATGCTTCAAATCTAATCATTGAGAAGCTTCATTTTCAATAGCAAACATAGGCTTACTTAAGCTCTTACTTTAGATATGGAAGCAAAGCATGCAGTTTAACCAGATCAATGATCAGCTTCAGGAGGCTGTGCATTGGCATTGAAACTGTCAAACCCTCCGCTTGTTGAGGCGGCAGGATTGGTCTGATAGAGTGCAGGTGTTGGCACACTGGGTGCTCCAGTAGAAGGAGTAGGTCTTATTGCAGTTCCAGGAACCGTTGATGGCAGTGTCAACGTAGGAGGCCGTGGAAGGCCATTTACTTGACCAGGCAAGGAAGGAGCACCAGGGGGTGCCACCATTGGTGGTATGCCTGGAAGAGGAGCGTAACCTGGCAATGTCACCGGAAATGGAAAAAAAAAAAAAGAATATTCAATTCCATCCTGTGTGTGTAATTGAGATCTAGAACGGAAAGATGTCAGTACCAAATATCAATAAAATGGGATAAATTATTTGACAAATAATGATATAAAATAGCAGCTTTACGGTAACAAACCAAATAAGCAAATTCTTTGAGATCACTATCACCACATAAATTCATGATCAAGGAAGTGTATTAACCAAATACCCAGTCCTCAAATCAGTAAGAACAGTAATAATGCAGATATGTCTCGAATCTTACCTGGAGCACCTGGAACTGGTCTTGGTATAACAGAGGGCCTGATCCCTGTGACCGTCGGTTGATTTATAGGTAATGGTGCACCCCTTGGAATCGGCATAACAGGTGTTGGAAGAAAGGAACGCGGGGCCTCTGAGCCATTAGATGTTGACTGAAAGCAGCTCCAACCTGCTGGAAAGCAGCAGCTTGGCCAAGATGTTCCTTGATCCTTTGGTCGATTAAACTCTGGGTCTGTTGTTCCTCAAATTGCTGATAGTACGTCCTAACATTTGCCTAAAATTACGGGAAGAATCAGCAAAAATTTTAAACTGAAAAACATAAATAAATAAACAAAATAAAAAGAGAAAAATCTCTCTAATTACCTTATGTTTGTACCCTGCATTGTGTTGTTTTCTAACTGATGGCTGAAATTTAAACCCCAAAAAAATTGTCAGCAATTCTTGCAAATGCGACGACCCAAATAATAAACGTTACTACAAAAAAGTCTGTTCAAAGACAAAATATGGAAGGATTATAGTAAACATAAACAGGTGAAGAGAGAAAAAGGAAAAATAACCCAAAAAAAAAACAGAAAACTTACAGAGTCGTGGGTCAAATAAGTGTCGCAATAATCACAGTAATACCTGAAAATGTGAATCCAAATAAAAAAATCCATAAAATGTTAATAAAAAGTTTTCGTAGCGAGAATTTATTTTCTTTCTAAGACTGAATAAATTGATAAAGATCCGTACCGAGGCATGACTTTGGAAGAAAAGAAAAAAAACTCAGAATCGAAGCTGGTTGCAGATAGTAAAACGCTAGAAAGAGCGAACCAAAACTCTGTGTGGAGCAAAAACCCTAGCTCAATGACAAAGAAAGGAGGAGGAGAGAATGGGATTTTATGACTTTGCCTCAGACTAGGGACGTTGATAACTGCAGGGAGTTATAAACGATCTCTAATGTAGAGTTGGAAGAATCGTGACCAAATGATCAAGAACGCTAATCGGTCTGACGGTAGTGCTTTGCTAATCGGTCTTCGCATCCAACGGTTAAAAATCAGGAACGTTGTTTTTATATTGCTAAGGCCATGCAGAATTTTTTTTGTTCACCATTTATAATTACAAATCAGAAAAATATGCTCCAGCAAACGACGCCGTTTCGTAATGACTGTTAAGATTTAGGTACCATAACAATCCCATTTCAACGGAAACGCCAGTCATGACGCCCTTTCCTGAAAACAAAACGGTCGGAAGAAAGTCAGGAAAAAAAAGGTTGGTAATTGGCCTTCCTGAAGTTCCTTGTTTTTCAGATCGCTCTTTCGGTCTCCTTAGATCTTCTTCTCTTCTATTTGTTTACGAAGAAAACAACAACAAAGTTAGGGAAAATGTCAATTATAAGTACTAGTAATTCGTAAATGTTCCTTCTTTTGCTTTGGGTTGATTTTCATAATGTTCCTTCTTTCCTTCACTTTTCCTTCTTTCGTGAAAATGTTATAAATTTAAGAGGAATTAAATTGAAATGCTTCATATCAAAATACAAACTCACGAGAATACACAAAAAGGCATATGGAAAGAAAGTTTTGGAAGTATAATCATTTTGGCATTGTTGACTGAACCCATAGCTAATTCATTTATCTGTGATCGGAGTGCAGATGTGCTAAAAGTTAGGCTGGAAATTACTGCAGCTTGTTGGTCAAAGAAAGGGGTCCTTTGGTTGGAATGGTATGTGACCAACAGTTTCAGTTTACTTTCCTGATGATGATCATCTGGTTTATCCAATTCACTTGTTTGAAATTCATTATTTATATGGATATAAACAGGGACCATTATTTGTTAAAAGTAATGAAAAGTGAAGGACCTGCTTGACCGGGTATCTTCTATATGGAGATCTCCGTTTAGGCTTTTATAAACCATCAAAATAAGCCTGTAAGACTGGGCCTTTGGTTCCACCAAGGTTGAGATTGCATCCGGAGCATTTGCTAGCGCCATTTCAACTGCCCCGACCAGTCCTCTGGAAGTTCTGAAGGCAGTGTTACAGTATTACGTATTCTGATCCTTTGAGTTCATAGTGGATCTAAGAAATGGTTTTCCATCAGCAGATGCAATTAGAGATGAACTTTTGAGACAAAGACGGCCAATTGCGGAACTGTGCAGCATTGTCTTCAAAGGGGGAATCGGTGCTCTTAGGAAGGGTGTTGGCCTTGCTATAGCTAGAGCTGCTGCTTTGACTGCTTCATAGATTACAACATATGATGAACCCAGGCGGGTCAATTTCTAAGCATGCTGTTTTTCAATCTGAATATCCACGAGTAATTTCCAAAGTTTTTGATTGATTAATTTCGCGTTTGTTTCATCATCTAGCTAGAGTGTCTGTCGTCATTTTTCTTTCACTATGCCTTTTTTTACCATTTTTAAAGTTTTCTCAATTTCTATTAATGCAGATATTGGTGAAATGGACACCCAGTTGAAGAAGGATTTTATCTGTATCTCAGGTATGAACTTGTTTCTTCTCTCTTCTTGGCCTTATTATATAAATTGTTAAAGTCAACAATTTATGGATGAACTTGAAGATTATAGCAAATAAATAAATAAATAAACATCTGGAAATATTAAATAATTTAAATCAAGCAAATTCTGGTTTGAGAGCAAAAAACAAGGGTTTAAATTTTATAATGTAACTTTCAGCTTAATATTTTAGAATGTACAATTATGTTGGTGAAAGCTTCTCTTTCTGACATTTTTTCTATTTGTTCCTGGATTTTTGCATCTCTTGAAGACACTTGCTGGTTTGGCGAGCACCATAACTACTGCACGCATTGACATGGCTAAAACCTGTCTTATGTTGCAACAAGAAAGTGTTGGAAGCTACAAAAATGGATTTCATTGTGCATACCAGGTATTGAATTGGTTTTATATTTTGAGCCTCTTTATGTGTTCCTTTGTTCCTTTTATCCCTTCAAGTTTTTCTTTCCTTTTGTACTTTTAAGTTTGTTTTAATTTTGTTAGTTTCCTTTGGTGCTGTTCATTAAATACATGACTTTGTCCTGACTTAAGCTATGTAGCGTGGATGTTGGAACCCTAATGACAGTTGCCTTCATTACCGCAAGAGAACGAGAAATATAATTTCTGCTATTCTCCTCTTAATATGCTTATAGTCTTGTTCATAATATCTACATCATCAAGTTTGGTCCCATGCTGTTGTCAAGGTTTTCTTCTATTTCATTTACACATTTGTTAGTTCTTGCTGGACTTTTTATTTGTTTTAACCATATGAATTGAAGTTGGAGATTGTGGCAATGCTGAGAGCTTCTACCGAAAGCAATAGCAAATTGCTAAGAACCAGCATGTCATTTTCTATGGCCCTTACATTTTTTTTTTGTGGGGGGGGTGTGGGGGGTGATGGAAGCTAGAGATTATAGATTTAACCTCACAACTAGAATGATCTTTTTTCCCCCAATTTATTTTAATGATTTCAGGTTCTGCTTACTGAAGGCCCAGAGGACTTTACAAAGGGTAGAGAAGCAGTTACAACATTAGCCGTCTATAGAGGGAGATATGGGGAAATGCCACGCAGCTGAGCTGCCCTCACTCACTGCCGGCAAGTCCCAATTTAAAGGAAATCATTATTTTTAAATAAAATTTGTTCCCACTCTTTTGGTGTTTCACCACACAATTATAGGGGAACCAAAACTTTAATTGCATACCAATTAAAATTGGCTAGACTGTATCATTCATAAGATGGTCCATTTATTTGATGGAGTAGTTGTTATTGCATTACTCATTTTTTGTTGTGTGGGGTTTGGCCATGTGTGTGTGTGTGTGTGTGTATAATTGACAATAAGGTTTGGCTGTATAATCATGAAGCCACATTTGATGTTGTTGTCAACTATTATTATCTGACATGTTGCACTATTTTGTACAAATATTTTCTAATAAAAATGGGTTTACTTGTAATTGTGGTGACTTATAGAAGGTTGAATCTTACCTATATTTTTTCCACGTTTATGTTTTTAGCCTTTGCCTTTTTGATTTCTGAAAAGTCAAGGTCTTTTACAAGGAATGAATAATGATATCTGATAATTTATGATTTTTGTTATCATTTCCAAAATAAAGTGCTGGGCTCAACTAGACTGACAAGTCATGCAAGCAACAAGCCGGAATCCATGCTTGCTGGTGCATGTTTTGACTGGCACTCTCCTGCGTTTAACAAGGTTTAGGTACAACTAACTCTCTTTTGATTTTGAGCATCGGATATCTATAAGTTTTAAAATATTTAAATTTAAAGTAATATATGATATCCACTTAATTCTAATGATTTCTTTCCAATCATAATATCACAAATTTTCTTATATATATGTATATATATGTATTGGTGTCTCGCTTTTCGCATCCGCACTCAGATTATTTCTTAATTTGCTGCTGCCACTTACCCAGCCCCACTGCTTCATCAGCAAAACCATCACTGTGTTCAATTTTCAAACATATTAATAATTAATTAACCCAAAAAGTTGGTTTACCATTGGTTGTTATCTCCTCGTAACTTTTACAGGTATAGTTGGTCTCAATTTTCCTTTCATTATTGTTATTATTATTATTATTAATTAAGGATTGTAGTTTTGACAAAATTTCCTCACATTCCCATATCATGTGAACGATTGATACGAGTCATGACCTTTTCGGCTCTAACTTTTTGACATTCTTTATAAAGATAGCCCATAATTTCCAGTCAGACGCAGCGTCAATTCCACAATCAATAGCATGGCATTGCTATCCGGTAGGCGCTATTGGGTAAAGTTTAGTCCATTTCTATCTGGCTTTCGGCTCTCAGAGAAAACCCGCAATGGGTCACGATCAGATCTACTTACGGCGTTTTGACCTCGGAGTTATTCCAACGTGGGATGCGAGAACGGGGTCCCACTTAAATAATTTTCAGGCCTCTCTCTCTCTCTCTCTCTCTCTCTCTCTCTCTCTTCACTAACACAAGGTCCCCAAAAAACGAATGACCCAGCATACTACTTTCGTATTCATGAAAATTAACTTTAGTTGCTAAAAACCGTTTATTTATTAATTAAAGATATAAGATTCGAATTTTATAAAAATACCCTTAAAATAAAACTCTGAATGCACTTTATATAATGAGGGGATTTTGAAAAAATAAAAATCCAAATAAGATCTAAAAATGCTTGACAAACGCTGGCTTGTAATTCAAGTAAGTGCCAAAAAAAAATCAAAATCATATCTAAAGTTTTTTTTTTTTTTTTTCAAACTAAACCTATGTAGGTAATCACCAGTCACATGGTAATTTACTTCAATCTCTATTTTTAATTTCAGCTGAGATCGCAGCTCAGACGTGACATTGAGCTTATTAAGAGTATTTAATATATTATTCTTTTATTAAGCTCATAAAATATAATATACTAAACATTAAAAATATTCTTAAATAAATTTTAAATAAATTTTTTTATTAAAATAATATATTTTTCTTTTTAATATTGTAAATAAATTTTTAAAATAAAATTTTTTGATTTATTATGACGAATGAATTATTAATTTTTGAGTTATATATAAAAAATTGATAAATAAATTATTGACTTTTTATATACATATATGAAAAATTAGTAATTCAGTGAAAAATTGATAAATTAGTAATTCAGTTGCCGATTTCTCTTTGTAATTAAAAATAATTGCTTTGAAATGAAAAAAAAAAAAAAAAAAACTCTCTAGATTCATGAGTAAGGGCATGTCGTCCAAGAATTCGGCTAACAGACGATAAAATAATTGGAGTTCTTGATCCCAATTTTTCTACCATCTACCAATAAACACAAAAATTAAAAATTAAAGAAATTAACTTTGACCCACAAATAGAGAAGAAGAAGGTTAAGTTTTTAGACTTCATACGAACTGAAGAACATCTTGCAATTCAAATCCAGGACCAACAATGGCAATAGCAAAATGGGGTCGAATTGGCTTTGACGTAACCTTGTCAAAAACCTCTTGTAAAGCAACCTATACAAATAAAAATCACCAAAGTTCAGTTAGTTTTCTTCGAAAGTTACAAAGTTGCTTTCTAATTTTTTTTTTATCCAACTGAAAAATCTGTAATTTTTTCAATTAATTATTGAAATATCGATAATTAATATACATAATTAATGATTTATTTGTGTGCTATTAATAAATTAATAATTTATTTATTAATTTTTATAATAAATAAAAAAATTATTTTAAGAATTACTTTTGATAAATTTTATTTATGAAATTAAAAATATTTATTATTTCAATAAAAAGTCGTCTTAAATGGCCTCGATTAATAAAGGACAAAAATCATTAGTTTACCAATGATTTTGGACCTTTTCTCTGTCGTTGCCTAAATCTACTAGTGCGGCAAGGCATGAGCAAACTGAATTGGAAGTTCCCACCTTTTGATCTTTTTACAGTTAGTGGTAAAAATATTTCACCGTGGGCTTTGGAGCCGGGATAAATAATTGGGGGGGGGGGTAAGAACCGTACTGTGAGGTTCGAGGCCAAGCCAAGCGTGCAAGTTGCAAGTGGGAACACAGAAGAGTAGTGTTTGGAAAGCTTTTGAAGAGGTAGAAGAAGGCCGGAGTTAGGCGTAGGCGGGACAGTCTGCCGTATTTTGCACCTCGTTTTTCATACTAATCTACCGTTATACCCTTCCCCTTTGCTTTTACTTTCTTACCCTCCTCCGCATCCTTTGTTCAAAGATTCCCCCTCCACTGAACTTACAACGGTATCCCGTACTCATTTCTGCTGAAAATGACTCTCTTACTTGCAACAATTTGATTTGGTCAGCTCCTTTCCTTTCCCTTCCTTTCCTTTTCAATTTCACTTTAATTTGCTGCTTTCTTTCTCTATATAAAAAATATACGCTCAACTGAAAGTAGCAGAGTTCTAAAGGATTGATCTAGAAAGATAAATTTTGAAGAAAAAAATGCTTTGCTTTTTGTAGAAAGTAATAGAATCCAAACATTTTTACCTTCTTTACTATTTTAGTAGTATACATTAATATATTAGATTCCCTATTTGTTTACTATAAATACAAAAAATCAAAATGAATTTTATTTTATTTGAAATTATCAGAAATTGAATCTGATTGCTATCGTATAATTGATGTTATGAAATGGATTTTATTAATTAAATTGGTTTAAATTTAAAAAAAATAAAATAAAAATGTTCATTGAACAGGTAAAATCGCACTGGAAAAAAAAAAAAAAAAACATAGTCACACAAATAGTTTAAGTGTTGAAAAAGTTACCTTTATGCTCCATATGCTACTTCGCCTTGATGATTGACCAAAAGGATTATCAGAAACACTTTTCCTTTTATTTGTACGTATTGGTTTGAAACTGGATGAAAGTGGAAACAGATGTGAAATGAGACTCGATGAATCAAATCAATCAGGTAAAATCTAAGCATTGATTCGATCATAAAAATTCATAAAATTAATAAAATTGAATAAATTTTTATGATCAACAGAATCGATCTAAAAAATATTTTAAAATTAAAATAATCAAATTGAACTTAAATTGATTTATTTAGTGATTTAATCAGTTTCAAAGTTTTAAAAATAAATTATTTATAGTATTGTATAATATAGTATAAATAATATATTATATTATATATTTTTCAATTATTATATAAATATAATTTTATGTATATTATATGAAATATAATAAAATATAAAATAAAAGAGTCAATTTAAAT
>JAQSVH010000003.1:8420087-8434384 GCA_029448705.1 Adansonia digitata
TTCAGGAAGAGTTCAGTACCTGCGGCAAAAAGGCCAAAATTTTAATTATTAAGGAGAGAATCTTAGCGTTTGTTTTTCGGCTTTCCTTTTTCTCAAATTGGTGGAAACTATAATTCATCTCTAATTTTCAAATATTTAAATTTAAATTCATTTATTATTTGAATTTACACTCATTTAAATATCAATATTAATATCTGTTTGATATTCAGATTTGTTAAATATATAAATTTATTAAATTATTTTTTAAAAATCTAAAATTAAAAAAATAATTAAACAGATATCGTACTTAAATATCTGAATTCATTATCCCTATAAATAACGTAAATTGAATAAATATACAAATATCTAACATTATACAAATCAAAATCAAAATGGATTTAAATAATTAATTATAATGATTCATATATAGATTTTATTTTTAATATCCAAAAAAATCATCTAACATCAAATATCTAATTTTTTATTATCCATCATCTTTTAGAATGAATATCAAATAATTAAATATGGGTTTTTGGTCCACCATGGATTAACCATTTTTTTAAACCAAATAGGAATGAGTGAAGCCATATGTATGTGTATATATATATATATATACACACAGACCACCCATAAGTGAGTGATAATATTTTTTAATAAAAATATTAGTTAAACTTAATAAAAAGAGTAATATTTTAAATGAGTAAGTGAAAATAAAATTTTTAAAAGAATAGTTAATTTTTTGCATGTAATTTTTTTAAATATTGAAAGATTTATATATATCTTTGGTTTTATTTTATTATTATAATATTAATTTAATTTTTTATCAATTCTCGATTAAGTTAGTGTCTCTGATTTAGTGACACCAACTCAATCAAGATATTTGTATATAGTATATAAATACATATATATATATGAATATATATGAGTGTACTAAAATTTTTTTTTTAAAACATATTATCAATATTATGCATCAACCTTTTCAAATCCTAAATAGATAAGTTAACTATAGCAGTTAATCTTTAAAATATATATATATATATATGATTTTAGAATATAATATATATATGATAAAGTTGTTTGTTTCGGTAGTTTAAACTTTAAAATAGTAAAAATGATTAATAGTGACATTACAAGACAAAATAGATTTAAGAAACTGAACTAGACTAAGATTCAATAAAGTAAGATTTATGAGATGTGACTATTTGATTTTTTTTTTTTCTGCTTTGAATTTGAATTATAAACTTCCAATTTAAGCCTACAGATTGTGTGTGTGTGTGTGTGTTCTTTTTCATTTGGGGTTTTTGGGTATTTAACTTTTTAGTTATTCATTATAAAAGATGGCTCTATTTTATTGATTATTAAAAATAGATGACAAATTGTATTACCTTATAGTTATTGGCTTATGTTTTTTTTTTTTTGGTAACTATCGACGTTAATATATTGCAAAACTGAATTATTCTATTTACTTCGAAATTTTTTGAAAATGTATTATATTTTTTGTTTTTACTTTAATACGGCAATATTTATTTACCAATTACTACAGTAAAACATATTTAATGATTATTAGGACTTCGAACGCAAACATAACACTAATCTAAATAATTTGACGGTTCAAATCAAATGATTTGTTTTTAAATTTTTTTTTGAAAGATTTTACTAGGTTTTAATATTATTACAAATAATAGTATTTTACTGAAAATTATGAATAAAATTTTTATATTCAATATTAATATTATCATTATAAATGAAATTTTAAACAATATATGATCAAGTTTGAAAAGTGACTTTAATACACTATTTAGCTAAAGTCAATTTTAAAAGAAAACATATCATTTATAATTATTATAGTATAATTAATTAATTATAATTTTAAAATTATGTAAAATTACAAAAAATAATAAATTTTATATAATTTGTATTGTAATTAAATAATTATAATATTATAAAAAATTTTGTAAGTGAAACACAACTTTGGAGCCAATTTGGTGTCAGCATAAACTCATAAGTTCACCCTGCCCCACTTGATCCACTGGCCACCCTATCTATTCATTCTTAGTGTATTTTTCCTTTTACGAATCACAAAGGTTTATTTTTTATTTTTTATTATTTTTTCCAAATGCAAGACAGCCGATGGGATTTGGGAATCACCAAAACGAAGAAAAATAAATAAAGAATTGTCAAATAAGACAAAGAAAAATGAAAAAGGGCAAATGCGTTATTCAACATCGGTGTTCCTTTAAAGGACATCCACCTCAAAGCCCCGAGTTGCACAGCTGTATGGTCAGTGTCGTAAATAAATCCAAACAATAGCCCCTTTTTGCAGCCATTTTAATTGCATTAAATCTATTGAAAGATCCAACTTCGCCATCAAGAAACACCCCCCCATTTTTTCCCACCCAGAGGTAGACGACTCCAAAATAAATAAATAAATAAATAAACAAATAAACAATATTTCGGCAAGAGAGAGAAAATCAAAGAAGAAGAAGGAAAAAAAAAACAAAAAAAACTGAGAAAATAGAGGAAGAAGAGGAGGCATTAATGGCGGAGGGAAAGAAGGAGAAGAACACGATGAGCGAAGAGAGCGTGAAGCTGTTCGTTGGTCAAGTGCCGAAGCAGATGACGGAAGCTCAACTTCTCGCAATGTTCAAAGAGTTTGCTTTGGTCGACGAAGTCAACATCATCAAAGACAAGGCTACTCGCGCCTCTAGAGGTTCAAGCTCAACTCTCTTGTTTTTCTTTTTTCCTTAATAAATTTATAATTTATTTTCAAAGTTTCAAATCTCTTGCATTTCTCTTTATTTTTCGCCGTTGTTTTTTCTTAGTGATTTGTTTGATTCGTTTAGTTTGGAGTGAGATTTGCGGTGTTCAGAACCCTAACTTTTGAGTTATTTTCTCGTGTTTCTTTTTATGCTGATTAAGGATGTTGCTTTGTTATATGCCCGTCGAGACAAGAGGCCGATAAGGCGGTCAATGCTTTTCATAATAAGAAGACTTTGCCTGGGGTTAGTTCAATTTTTTGAATTTCTGTTTCCTTGTTTTGCCTTGCCTCTTAGCGATTCGTTGCCACATTGTTAGTCACTGTTGTGAAAATCTACCTGCTACTGTCCCAAGTTAGATGTAGTGTAGTTAGCGTATTTTTATTAACTTCACACTTGTAGTTTATTCCCACCGCTGACCTGCAAATGTAGCACCTAAGGACGGCATCTATTCACTCTGTTTCACTATTGAACTATGAAACATTCAAAATTATTACTGCATGTTGGACGTGGTTGTGGCACGAATATTTGTACATGCTGTTTCTGATACTGACAACTTATATCATATAGAATTTTTAGGTATCCAATAAAACTACGTTAAACTTGTGTCTGCTTGCATTTTAGTACCAAACTTTGTAGAAGTTCTTAACTGCTCTGTCATGCTGATTAGGGTACATACAGATAATGCAGTTGTAGATTGTATAGTATGTAAGTTTTATAATTGTTTTTACTAGCTCATTTGAAATAAATTGGAAGCTTGAATTTTATAGACGATAGGAAACGAGAAGATCAGAACATCAAATTCCAGCATGCCAGAAGTTCCTTTTTATTTTTTGTTTCACAGCTGGGTGTTTTCTGATGACATGAAGCTTTCAGAAATTTTACTAGCATTTAAAAGATTGAGGATAGAGCTTTTTATACTAGATTATTTCGTAGAGCATAATTTGGACAAGAAACAGGGTTTCTTAATGATTTCAACCATGATTATGTCTGAATTCCGAATAATTGAGCACACAATAGTGTTGGCGTTCTACTTATACTGTATCATTTAAGGCTAACCACTTACCAAATATTTGTCATTCTACCACATTATATTCCTTTGTTGTTGATTATTATACATTTTAAATACCACATTATGGTTGAAGCATCTGTTTCTTTATGCTATATTTATTTGCTTTTACGATACAAATGAGCTGCTGTAGTTAAGTAGTTTTGATGTATGAATTGGAAGCACATCAGGACTAGTTTTGATGTATGTATTGGAAGCACATCAGGACTTCTGTTATCCACAGTTAAAAAAATCAAATCAATATCCGCATTTAGCTTGACCAATCGATGAGCCTGAGAAGAATTTATAACTCCACTGTAATATTGCAATTAACAGTATATAAGGACAGATCAGAAATGAAAATGCTTAACGTATAATGGCTTGTACAAGTTACATTTTTTAGATTATAGATTTTAAACTGGAGCAGAAGAACCACATAATTGTGTATAAGCATAGATCAAGGCTCCTATTGACGAACAAAGCCTGTCTCTCTTGTGGGACACAGTGTTATTAGAATTTGATTGACGGGGATAAATTTGATTTTGACTTCAATCTATCCTAAGATTGTAACTTGACAAACTGATGAGCCTGAAACGAATTCGCAATTCTGTACTAATATTGCAAATAAAAGCTTATTAGCCCAGATCAGAAACGAAAATGTTCAATATATAATCGTTCGTATAAGTTAGATCTCATAGATAATAAACAAGAGCAGACAATCCACGTAATTGTGCATAAGCATGGATTAAGAATCTAATGACAAACAAAGCCAGTGTCCTGTCTGGTACACAGTGTTTGTAAAATTTGATTGTAACATCAATCTATCCTAGGATGGTACCTATAGATTGGATAAATTTATGCCTCAACCCTCAGCCCTCAGGTGTTGACTTACACTGTGGGAAGTCATATTTACATTACATTTTCATGATTGATCATCATGCCTTCTGATGTTGTGGTGTAAGGTATGCCTGTTCATACAACATGGCATATCCCTTCTTAGGATCTATAGTGATGAATAATTTGATCCTCTTCATTAATGCTTTTAATGAAAAAATCTAGTGATAATTCAATCCGAAGTTCTTTATTGCAGTCACGTATGTCTGCTGTCATATATTTGTGCATGGAGAATCAGAGATTGCTTGGGAGTCTTATTATCTACATAATCAGAACTCATCTTTCTGTTTTTTGTCTGATTCAGGCATCTAGTCCGTTGCAAGTGAAGTATGCAGATGGCGAGTTGGAAAGATTAGGTATATATAACTTCCTTTTTTATAATTCTGCTTCCTATGAGTGTGGCAAAATTGATTCTCATTCATTATTCTGTGACGCTTGCTTTTTTAAGAAATCATTGAATAAATTATTAATTCTTATCTTCTTTTTATTGCCCGCTGGATCTAGAGCACAAACTCTTTGTTGGCATGCTGCCGAAGAATGTATCAGAAGCTGAAGTTGCTGCTTTGTTTTCTAAATATGGAACCATAAAAGACCTACAGATTATAAGAGGTTCTCAACAAACAAGTAAAGGTGCTTATTCTTTGATCATGGATTACCATTTTTTTTTAACGAAAATTGTTTTAAGTGCTTAATTGTATAAACAATAAAACCTCAATCTTAAGCTGATTCCATTATTTGAATTGAAGTTGTATTGGTTCTTTATGGCAGGCTGCGCCTTTTTGAAGTATGAGACTAAAGAACAAGCCCTTGATGCCCTGCAGGCCATTAACGGAAAGCATAAAATGGAGGTTTGCATTTAGTGCATGTTTCTGCTTTTGAAAATCAACAAATTACCTCAAATATTGTTCTAAGTATCTATTCCTGTTTTATATGGTATCTTTCGCATATTATATGTTTCAGTCGTTTAAACTTTAATGGTTATGTACTGATCAACTATCTTACATAGTCATTTTTCATTCATAGGAGTGATTATGACAAAAATTTAGTTATCCCTTAATTCATGATGTTTGCTTAGTTTGCAGGAGATCAAGTCACTAAAGATTCCCATATAAATGTGGAAAATATTTGCAGATGCATCAAAAGATGTTTTTTGTGGCAATATCCGCATTATTTATTGCAATCCACAAAAAGAAACGCATTGTTATAAATAATTGCATGTTGTATCTAGTATCAAAGTTGTCAAGCAAATGGTCTCTCTTTAGAGGCACATATGTTATCGTGATCAAGATACCTCTAGGGCTTACATCTGTATCTCCTTCTCTACCCTAGTGGGTTGCAAATGGCATATAAACAGTTCTAAGTTATTGTCTTCATTAGAGCGGGATCTTGTACCAAATAATTAGAATTGGTCTTTAATCAAGCCTCTTGGCTTCCAAATATGAGCTACTGATACAGCGGCCACTGCTCTAAGCACCATCCTTTTTTATTATATCTGGTAGTGAGTTAGTTATTCTCGATAAAAGGGTATTGTATTATGGTCTTTATATTCTGCTGTTTTAGGGTTCAAGTGTCCCTCTCGTTGTCAAATGGGCAGATACAGAGAAGGAAAGACAAGCTCGAAGGGCCCAGAAAACCCAATCGCAAGCTTCAAATAAACCAAATGCTGAGTTACAGCATCCTTCACTGTTTGGAGCCTTGCCAATGGGTTATGTTCCTCCATACAATGGATATGGATATCAGGTAATTTTTCCCTTTTTTTTTTTCTGGAGCAATTTTTAAATTTCAGAAGCATATATTTTGGGAATCATCAGTGGTTTTGTCATGATGTTTTGACAGAGCATTTAATTTCATAATGTGATTGATATTTTCACTATTTATTTAGGCTCCAGGAAGTTATGGACTTATGCAGTATCGCTTGCCACCGATGCAGAATCAGCCTGCATTTCACAATATGATTCCTCCACTGAATCAGGGAAGTGCATTGCGAGGAATGGCACCTGATTTCGCTCCCAATATTACTCCTAGAAATTATGCTATGCCACCTGCAAGTTACGTCGGCTCGGCTTATCCAGCTGTGCCAGGTGTTCAGTATCCCATTGCATATCCTGGAGGAATCATGAGCCACCGTCCATTGACTGGTTCCCCTGGTTCAGTGCCACAAACAAATACAAGCAGTAATTCTTCATCGTCCTCCAGTGTTGGTACAAGTTCTGGAGGTCAGATTGAAGGTTTGCTATCAATGGTCATCTTGGTTTTTGTTCTCTTTCTAAAAGTAGATTCTTGGTTGTGGCATGTTATTAATTAGTCTATGCTCTAACCTAGGTCCACCTGGTGCAAATCTTTTTATTTATCACATACCACAAGAATTTGGCGATCAAGAATTGGCTAATGCTTTTCAAGGATTTGGTAGGGTCTTAAGTGCAAAGGTTTTTGTTGACAAAGCAACAGGGGTTAGTAAATGTTTTGGTAAGTGCGATTCTTTTGCTTCTCAATCTGATGTGAGTATTAAGGAATTTTCTCTCTCAAGAACCCCTCTTTGCAGGATTTGTTAGTTACGACTCTCCAGCAGCTGCTCAAAATGCAATAAACATGATGAATGGATGCCAATTAGGTGGTAAGAAACTGAAGGTTCAGCTTAAGAGAGACAACAAACAGAACAAACCTTATTGATTGGGAGGTGAGTCATGAAACAAAGCAGAAAATGTCTATAAGATGTGGCCTCATGGAATTTGGACATATTGACCGACTGCAGTGTCAGCATTTGGATGGGTTAAGGATAAGCTGTGGTTATATTTTCAACTCCATCCTTCTTGTAATCGCTTCATGGGATCAAAATCCCAGACACTTGTAATTCATGGTGCATTCCATGCCTACACGATTTGTATTCTGTGTATCATTGAATTCCATTTAGACACTGATTATTAATTTATTGATTTTTCCTCGAGAATATCTGTTCGTATTATAATTTTGTGGGGACGTCCATGGTACAATGTCCCCTAAGTGTATTGTTTCCACGTTAAATAACTTGTTTTTCTGCAATTTTATTTTTTCTCATCAAGATATATTCTGGGAGTTTATTCAACTCCTTTATGTTTTTGCTAAAGTTTTGTATTTCTCTTCTGTTCCCTGTTGCAATTTATTTAAAAAAGCATTTTCCTATTATCCTATAAAAGAATGGCCGTAGTGTGGTTGTGTTGAGATCCACCAAGCTACCTGAAGTGATTATCCATATTTTTTTAGACAGATACATTCTCACCAATGATGTTCAGATATATAAAATCATTTGTGCAACAAGGTCCTGTTATTTTTTGGGGGTTTTGCAGGTGATTTCCCTTCTGTTATTCTGGCCATGTAATCTCTATGGCTGTCCCGTACAGGTTTTTACCGGAATTAAAATTTATCATGTATGTACTTGTTTCCCTTCCCTGAAATTACTCATTGCATATTTTACTTACAGTTGAAATATGTAAGATGTTTGAATTTTATAGCTGAACGTTCAGGGTGCCTATCTTTACTTTCAGCAGCTTGGTTCAAGATGTTGGAGATATTTTACCCGAAAGGTTCCTATCCATTACTCCACGTTGAAACTGGAGGTATTACTCATGCTCTGCTTTTTCAATTGAGCATTCTCCTGCCCCTAAATGTATATGATATTGCAGGGTAACCAGGGACTTAACATCTCAGGTATCGCTTGTTGCATGGATGTTGAGGAGTCATTGTACTGGGATCAAGAAGTGTTGCCAACAATTAAGGTAACATCTATGTCATTTATGAGAATGATCATCATGACATCACTTGGATTAGAATTGGAATTACTGCGGTATAGGGCTTGGGTTTCACTAATTTCTGGCTTTCAAAAACCTTTTCTCCCTATTTTATGCTTGCTTATTTGTATTAGTTCATAACTGCATCAGTATGGTCTTTTTAAGGAGCATTATGTGGTTAGAGGTTCACTGAATTTATAGTGTTGCTGGTTGTGCCAATATCAAGTTGACATAAAGAACTAATTTTTGTGGGTAGAGTATTTTACTGGTAAATATTTTAAAATGTCATACCTAGAAATATAGTAAAAGGCTGAAACTGAAAGATAAGTCTTGCTGTGTGTCAGCAATTCGTTTTAAATATTTTGTCTCCTGTCACCACTAACCTTGGAAAATTATTCTTCTACCTGATATTAGTGCATTTGAAAGGTTGAATAGGGGCTTAGGGGGTTATGTTTCGGCATTGTACAAAATTTCTTCGATTTCTGAAGCATCAAGCATCCCAACTAAGGATAATATTGAACTAGGATTGGTGAAAGTATTAAAGCAGGAGACTACCACAAATGCCCAGATCTACAGCATTTCTTATGCTTATCTAAAATCTTGAATATGTTATGAGACTACGAGGCTATGTATTCTAAGCATCATGTATTCTATTGATATTATGTAGCAAGCTCTACGAAGTTGAAATTGCATCTTCAAGGGTGAATTAAAAGGAAAATTGTTAACTCAATCTGAGCACCAGTCCCCTGCAGAACTGCACCAGTACCAAAGTTTCGAGTAATGTTTTTTGTTACTTTTTGGCTTCACCATAATTGATATTTAAATTGCATTTATTCACCGATGACGATCTATAAACTAGATTGGAAATTTTTGGACATTTTGAGGCTTCCTGGCCGAATATCTTAACAAGTTGTGTTATTTTGTTCATATTGAATTCCTTCCAATTCCATGTGTCCCTCTTTCTGTGTCAATATTCTTATGAGTGCTTATTGCATCCCACTGCATTATTATTCTTGTTTTGTTCCATAAATAAGACTTTGTCATATATGTAGAGAAAGCAAAGACACGCATTTGTTTATTCAGATTGAACTATATATTAATCCCACTTATAGAAGAAAGCCCAGTATTGATACTTGACTTCATTAGGGAATCGTGTAAATCTTTTGGCTGCTTAGTGCTTACCTTGCGTGGGGTGTGCCCTTTTAACTTTTCACCATTTTTTTTTATCTTTCTTGCTGATTCAGTGTCACTTACGGTGCTGTTAGTTTGAAATTAGATGAAGTGACTGTATCAAAGGTTTAGGTCTGTCTGATGGCGAAGGCATTTGAATTCTTTTGAAAAATAGTTTATAGCTTTTGTCGTATTTTTAAGTCAGTTTGATTTAGATTGCAAGTTTGGCTGCGTTATTCTGTTGGATTATCATTTGCCTTTCTTTGCTAAAATTGAATTTTGTCATTGTGAAAAGTGGGTGATTTGTTCTTAGCAGGTATTAGCATTAGACAAACGTGAATGAATTGCTGTTTAATGTTGTAGGTCATAAGGTCACCATCGATTTATCAACCTTATCCATATTTTCCCGTTTCTCAAAAAAATCTCAATAAAATAGACAGTAAAAACCCATACTTCCTCAGCATTCTTTTATGGCCGTTCGATGTTTCCCATTCTTGATTTGTGATCAGGCTGAGGTTTGTTGCCTTGCTTTCCAACATTTGGCAAATTAAATTTGAATTTATGCTTTTTAAAGAAAAACATGGATTGATCATTGAATACAAATATCAGAAAAATGCCATTAATTAATAGCTATACCTTGGTCGGGTTCTCCCTTTGATTGCTTAAAATGGTTTATTTGAAATTGAGACATTGTAAATATGTTTTTGTAGTCAAGAAATTAGTTACTGGTGTAGGGTGCTCAACAGAATGTCTTCCCCGTAGTAAGAATTTAGGATTGCAATCCCTAGAATTCCAACATAAAATATTTGACTTAATCTAGGCTTTGTTTTTTAAAGTTTTGAAAATTTTCAATATGTTAAAAAAATTAACATTTATTTATTTATTTATTTTTAATGTGTTCGACGACACATATTAAAATTTACAAACTGAATATATAAGACAATGGCATAGGAAAGTATCAGATAGTGCACAACGAAGTCTATATGACTTCAAATGGACGTTTAGATTTGCAAATCAAACCATATTTAAAGATTACAGCCTCCCTTATAAAGCTGAATCTAGCTCCCTAAATGCAAGCATGCTTGCAAATCTGCCTAGATGGATATGAGATTGGGCATTGACCTGATTAGTTCCAATCTTTAAAAAAGCCGATGTTAGAGGACCTGGAGAAACGTACGGAAAAACAAACACGAGTTCAGGTTCAGGTTCAGCCCTTGCTGGAACCATGATTTTAAACAATTTGGTAGAAACCTACTACTCCCTACCTGAATTTCAGCCAAAGCCAACTTTGCTAATTTACAGAAGCAACCGTGAATGTGAAGTATCGTTCTAAATAACGTGTGGATGAATCATCCGTCAGCCAGCAGTAGGCGGACACAACACAGCGGGTGTTGTAGACTTGTCTAGTTTGTCTGTCATCTCTGTGTCATCCTTGTTCCCGCCCTCACTCGCTCCATCGCTTGTACTCAAAGCAGAATTCTCGTTCTTGCTCTCCATAAAGGAAACACCAGATTCAACATTGCAGCCTGAGCAGCTTCTTGGACTTGCATGATCTCTCTGTAACTCATCCGCTACTTCCTCTGAAATACTGTTTGTGACATTCTTATTCTCACCCAGGTGTCTTAAGAAGCACTCCTCTATCTCACCAAATGACTCAACTTCTTCATCTTCATCTTCGTCTCGGCTGCGGTCACTGTAAAGGGCATTATCATAATCCGATGCAGACACCCTAAGTTCACAACTCGTATCCATCTCTCGCTGACTGTCAAACTCCTCATCTGTAGGGCCGTCACACGAATGAGATGACATCGTTGAATACCCTCCCATTGCAGTCTCTTCACGTTTCCGTAGTGTTCTCATGATCAAGGTCTTGAGCAAGTTCATCACTTGAACAGCGTGCATCAGAGCTGTCAATGGATCAGACATCTGCCCAAAGAGAAATTCAAAGTAGATTTGATAAAAACATTTCTAGTACATCCCTACCGGGATCTAACACTTAATTCTTTACAATTTTGAGGAAAGTGATAATGCTCCCCATACCCGAGTCATATTCGGGGCAAAAACCATAGCAATATTCCTTGCATTCATTTTGTTTGATTCCTCTTCCTCAACAACATCTGCCATGAGATCAACAGCCCAATTAAGCAGAGCAGCTTCAGTTGGCTTTAGCTGCTTCACAAGGCCAACATATTCTTCTTCAGTATTGCACCGGAGAACCTGTTCAGGGGAAAGTCCGTCAAGCACCCCTGAAGGAAGCTCTCGAAACCAGGCTTTTATAAGGCCTGCTACACAGTGGACATCGATGTTATCGGGCACGATGCCCCTGTTCAGCTGATCTCTTACATGCTCCTCTTGGCCATTTTCAGGATTTATCCGGAAAATCCCTTCCGCCTACAAGACCAATCAGAGGAAACATCATTTAGTTTCAAAATCATAATATGACAATCGAATACACAATGATATTAGTTGGGCATATGCGTAGAGGAATTAAAACCTTGAGGCCTCCTTGCGAATAAAGTCGCTCCTGCATCAGCAAGAGTATAGTGGGGACGCTATTCCCTTCCGAATCGAATGAGCATTGCATTGATTCCGCCGAGACACCAAACACGCTAGCACTGCAAAGAACAAGACATTGCAATTAAGGACCACAGGGTTAAAAAAAAAGAGTAAATGATAAAACAGGAAAATTGTACTTAGTTCAACAAATGAGAAAAAGAATCCAAAGAAAAAAATAAATGACTTCAACAATATTAATTCCAGTTCCGGCTAATTATCAAAAGAAATTTCTTTGAAAACCCAAATATCTTGCCAAAGCATATTGGCTTGCAATAAGTTTATGGAAATAAAACAAAATATAGAATATAACATTATTTACTTCACCTTCACAAAACAGGGTTAATTGTTAATAATAATATTTATTGCGCTCTTCATTGCTGCAAAAACCAAATACCCACAAAAATCTAACTCAATTCTAACAGAATCCATAACTCCATGGAATTCACAGGAAGTATCCAAGGAACTCTCGAATTGAACTGTTGTACAACAGAAAGCTTATTTTTTAATGCATCTCTAAAAGAAAATTTTGAAGAAGGTATACCATTTCTGGATTGCAGAGGAAGAACAAGAAAAACTCAGTTGAACAAAGTAATCACTCATCATCAGCTAGCTGATTTTTAAGTTTTCAAAATGGACAGGGCTTGAATTCCAAACCTTTGGATTTTTTTTTTCTGGGTTGTGATTTTCAAATACTCAAAACTTCAAAACTCCTTAAAATTAGGCATATCTAAAGTCTAAAAGACCTTCATTTCAGCTAGAATGCAGCTAAAATTTCCCCCTTTTTTAAAAGAAAAGTGCAGATCTTTCCTTTTCTCACTCTGTTTCAGTGTTTCTCTCGATATTTATAACTAAAAACAGCTAGAAATCTACTCTTTCACTCTTACAGATCTAAACTGCAAAAAAAAAAAAAAACACACAAACATTCCAACTTTAAACAATTAAAAAGACCAAAACCCAGCTGAAATCTGTTTAACAAAAAAAATAATAATAAATTCTAAGAGCAAGTAGGAAAAACAAAATCAGCAAAGGGAACCTACCTAGCACTTGGAACCCGACCGGGGATCTCAACTTGGAACTCAACAGGAAGACCCAAGAACCCATTGAACCGATCAAAGGTAACATGGGTAATGTGTCTTACGTTGGTTGGCCAACTAATTTCCATATGATGAGCAGTGGAAGACATTACTTCGTCTCGTCTATCAACACGACAAGACACCATTGATTTCCTCAAAGCAGCCAAAAGCAACGCCACGACAGATATCTGGTTCTGCTGTTCTTCCTCGCATCTCTTAACTTCTCCTTTAGCTCCAGCTCCTCCCTTCCCACCACCACCAGCACAACCACCTCCTTTGGTCACCATTACTAGACCAGTCATTATCTGTCTATTGACGTTGGTTTTTGTCACTCTCTCTCTCTCTCTCTCTCTCTTCTCAAGGTCACGAGGCTTTAAATCTTGTACGCAGTTTTCTTGTTGGGTTGCATTCAAGTAAGAAAGTTTGAAGTTTTTTGTTTTTTCTTTTCTAAGGCAATCGAGTTTCGTAAGTGTTGTTTTTCCCTACTAACGGCCACTTATTTTTCAAATTTTCATCGTTCTTTATCTATAGTGAAAGCTTTTGTTTGGCCTTCTCATTGAAGCAATATTACGACAAATGCCATTGATCAAATATATATAGATTTGTGGTTATTTATAACATTTGATATTAAATCGAACCTTATTTATAATTTTTTTTTCTTTCGATCATTGATATATAAAATAATTATCTTTATCTTTATAAATGCACTTTGATTAGTGATTAGCTTTTAGGAATTTGTCTAGCAATCAAATATCATTCATGCACATGCAAATGTAAAAAAGAAAAAAAGGCATTGATATAAAGTTGACTTTTTTTTTTCATTTATTTACTTTTTTAATATTCAAAGATCACTAATTGAAAATTGTTATTTTTTTAATTAATAATATAATTTTTTAAAATTTTATAAACAAAATTAATAAATTATCTCATATTTTACTTTGTTTAATTAATTTTTTTTTAATACCTAAAAGTCGCTTTGTGATATTATGCATAAAGATAATTTTTTATTATAAATTTATAATGGATGCATTTAACAAGGTAATAAGTCACCCTAGCA
>JAQSVH010000003.1:8441251-8456607 GCA_029448705.1 Adansonia digitata
AAAAAAAAAAAATTCAAATGTCAATTTCTGCGAGCAGAGATGTGATGTGCCTTAAAGGAGTCCATTTGCATTTGCTGCTAGTCTGACATTGGATACAAGAGTGGTTCTAATGTTTTTGTTCTTAGGCTGGACAGGTTAAATGCCGGCAGTATCTCCGTCGGATTGATGCTTGCCATCGCTTGGCCATTTTGGATTATGATCTCATACTTTTGTTTTTCTGCAGATTCACCTTCCTCTATTCTACTTAAGAACGAACTTTGACACTTACGTGAACACATATATTAATGCAGGGACCTCTTTCCTCAACCTTTCCCATTGAAAACCGAAACAACCTTGTGACACTGAGGGCACTAAAGAGTCATCTAGATCGAACAAAGGGTCTTCCATTCGTGAAGAGAATTTCAGATTTTCATTTGCTGCTGTTTCTAGCCAAGTCTCACGGCCTTGGTTCTGACGTTCCTGCACTCGCAGAGTGTGTTAACACAGGGACAGCCGTGCCGGAGGGTTATCAGCTCCTAATTGAGTCCATGGCCGACACATGATCTTTGATGTTACTTAACACACTTCTATGTTTTTTTGGATGTACTGTATATTTATTATGATTGTCACAAATTACTTTATGCCATTGTTTACTAGCAATCTCAGTTTATTTCCAGTTCCTCCCGTGGTACAGTGGGGCCTACTCCTTGGAAGAAAGTAATAATAACTCAGTAAAGATCAATTACGTAAATTAGCAAACTCCGTTGATTTAGCGGTGCAGTAAATAGCATGTTTGTGATTATGAAATGGGCTTGGTTGAAATTGAATTATTTTAAATTTTTTATTGTGTAAAAATGTTAAAAATATTATTTTTATATTAATATATATATTTTATAATTAAATTTTAAAACATTATTTTTATTGATTGAATAATGATTTATATCGGGGTTTAATGTAATTTAAGTATTTATTAATAAAAATAACGTTGTAAATATTTACTAATAAGATTTAAATTGGGATCAATGCGGGTTTAAGTATTTATTAATAAAAAATAATATACTAAATATTTATTAGTATGATTTATTTAATTTATAAATAAAAATTTAATATTATTAAATGTTTTATTAAATATATTTAATTTTTAAAGTTTTAAAGTTTCATCAATTTTAAAATAAATACGTGATAAAAATTTAAAAAAATTAAAAGTGAGATTGACTTATTTTCATAAATTTTAATTATATATAAAATGAAAATAACAAATTTGTAAATTTGATTATTGGATGAGTTATGCATGTTAATGTATTTATTAATTATTTATAAAATATATAATTATACATATTTAAAAAAAATAAAATAAATATTTATGTATAATATATGTTACAGTAATATTAATATTTTTAGGGTAGATGAATATAATTTAGTTACATCAAATTAATTAGTGACTTTGATAGTTATGAGATATCATCTGATCCTGTCTTGTTTGGAAAGCTTCATTTACCTATTTATTTGTTTTTAAAGAGCGCAGTGGTGCTAAAACGCCTCAACGGCGAGTTGATCCAGTGCGCCCGTCGCTATACTAAGATTTTCGAAAAAATAACTTTCGCCCTCAATCGGTAAAATCTCACGGCCCTTAGAACTTAACGTATTTCCTTTGGCGGGTTGGAGGGGTTTCATTTTCTAATCTTTTTTTTTCTGCTGTAAGTCGGTGCAATTTAGGGCAAATCTCCGTCTATCTTTCTCTATCTTTCTTCTTCTGTACTCAAATTTCCCGGTCGAAGTTCTCTTAGTATTGATTAAAATCGTAGGCTATGGATGAGGACGCGCCTCTAGCCTCCGAAATTACCACTCGCCATTCGGTAATTCTCTCTCTCTCTCTCTCTGCGCATGTAAATCCATTCTTGTCGTTTATCAATTGACCTAATTTTGGTGAACATTGGGTGCGTAGAAAAGGATTAGGGTCCAGACTCGAGTTGGTGGAGATGAGCCTAGAAAGGCGAATGGTAAAAATATGGAGAATCAAGAAAGGAGCAGTGATGCCAGTGATGGGAGCCCCAACCCAGAAGAGAGGGAGGGTTCACCGGATGACTTCGAAGAAATTCGTCCCAAAACTAAGCGACATCGAGCTGCTGAGGGGACTTCTGATGTCGCCAACAGATCTAACGAGAGATTAATTGGTATTTTACTTTGAATTTCTTTTGTTTTTCAATCTTTTAATTCATACGTCCGCGTTGGAGTTCTACGGACTTATGAATGAAGGTTGTCATCATAGTTTATGTTGGTTGTATGTTTTCCACAGTGTACTCTTCCATAAAATTCCTTCTTTTAAGTACTATATTTATATAAATATAGTTTTGTTCTATGAAGAGTATTTAACTTCGGGATGTTACTAATATAGTTGATTTTTGCATATTAATCTTTTTGTTTCAATTTGATTGTCTTCAGAGGTTATCAAAGGTGATGGTAAACATATTCCTCAAGCTGTAAAGCGCTGGGTTGAGCAGTATGAGAAGAATCCAAAACTTGCTATGACTGAACTCTTAATGATGCTTTTTGAGGTAATTTTTGCTAAATTACGAGTATGCTCAGAGTGAAGAACAAAGTAAAATATTAAAGTTCCGAGAGAGTGCACACTAGCCATAATATTGGTTTATAACCTTATTGGGAAAATTCCCTACCTAACCCTGATACATTCTTGATTTTCTGATCAACTAAAACGTATTCTTTGGATTTTTCAACTGCTTGTCTTTTTCTTAGTATTGGAGTTTTGCGACCGAAATCAAGTATTTATGATTCCACAGGCATGCGGGGCAAAGTATTACATCAAGGAAGAGTTTCTGGATGAGACTGATGTTGATGATGTTGTGGTTGCTCTTGTCAACCTTGCTAGAAAGGTATCCTTTCATTCCATATTTTCTTTGTTTTATGTAATGTTCCCCATTTTTCTCCTTGGGGGGGGGGGGGAGGGGGCTGGGTTTCTTGCGGAGACCAATAAAGACTTGATCAGCAGCAATATATTTTCAGCAACCGTAAATTGCTTGAAGTGCACATATTTTTCTCTACTTGAACTGCTTGATTTGGGTTTAACATTTTCTAGAATACCTCTATATAATTCATTTTGAGTTTTAAATGCATATCCTTATTTCCTTGTTTCTTTAACTCCGCATTGGTTGATACTTAATAATTCATAGCAATCTTTTTCTAGAAGACTTGGTAGCTTATTCTATGTTCAAGCATCCAAACTTTTTGTGTAATGTGTTGGCTTAACTATGGAACTTTAGGGGGAAGTTGAAGATTATCAAGGTTCAAAAAAGAAGGAATTCAAGAATTTCAAGGAGAATCTTGTTACGTTCTGGGACAATTTGGTTATTGAGTGCCAGAATGGGCCATTGTTTGATAAGGATTTGTTTGACAAGTGCATGGACTATATAATTGCATTGTCATGGTTAGTACAGTACTATTGTGAAGATTTTATTTATTTATTTATTTATGATGCATTTATGAGGTGGCTTATTATGAGTTATTTTTGCCTGGTATTGACTCTGAGCAGCACACCTCCAAGAGTTTACCGTCAAGTTGCTTCCGTGATTGGTCTCCAACTAGTCACATCTTTCATTTCTGTCGCAAAAAGGCTTGCTGTACAGCGTGATACAACTCAAAGACAGTTAAATGCTGAAAGGAAAAAAAGAGCTGATGGACCTCGTGTGGAGTCACTAAATAAAAGGTTATCGGCAACTCATGAGCAGAAACTTGTGATAGATGAGATGATGCGCAAAATCTTCACTGGGTAGGGTTTTTTACTTTATTTTATTTATAATCAATTTAAGTATGCTTGATAAATTCCTGTTTGACAAAAAATTTCGTTTTTATCCATCTAACATCTTCTATGTGATGCTTTTTGAAGGTTGTTTGTGCATCGATACAGAGATGTTGATCCTAATATTCGAATGTCATGCATACAGTCGCTGGGTGTTTGGATTTTGTCATATCCTACATTGTTCTTGCAGGATCTATACTTGAAGTATCTTGGATGGACACTAAATGACAAAGTAAATTTTGCTAATTGAGTTATAGGTTGATATTCGATTTCTATTCTCGCTAAATACTTCATAATCCAATGTGCTCCTTTTTTTTTATTTTTTTTGGGTACTCATGTTATTGTGTTCGAAGAGTGCTGGTGTAAGGAAAGCTGCTGTTCTTGCATTGCAAAATCTCTATGAAGTGGAGGATAATGTGCCAACTCTTAGTCTATTTACTGAAAGATTTTCTAACCGGATGATTGAGCTTGCCGATGACGTTGATGTTTCAGTGGCTGTTTGCGCTATAGGGCTCGTAAAACAATTACTTAGGTAGGCCATCTTTTATTATCTTTTTCTTGCATTTTCTTGCTAATTTTCTTATTGAGATGTCTGTCTACTGTTTTGCAGACATCAGCTTATACCTGATGATGACTTGGGTCCCCTTTATGATCTACTTATTGATGATCCACCAGAAATCAGGCGTGCTATAGGAGAATTAGTATATGATCACTTAATTGCACAAAAATTTAATAGTTCCCAATCTGGCTCAAAAGGTTTTTGATCTTCTTTAGACTTTATTATCCTTTTATTCACAAATGATTATACCAATTAATGCTTATTTGTAATGTCCTTTCCAGGCAACGACAGTGAGGTTCATCTTGGCAGAATGTTGCAGATATTACGGGAGTTTTCAACAGATCCCATTTTAAGCATATATGTTATTGATGATGTCTGGGAGTACATGAAGGCCATGAAGGTATATTTAAAATTGTGAGATAGGGAAAGTTAGGTATCATTGGGAAGAAGGTTGGAACCTACTCAATTGACCGGTGACAGGTTGGTTTGGGTTGGGGAGGCAATAGGCATAGATTGGAAGTATTGAGATCCTAATGTTGGGGTTGAGAGGCATTAAGCAAGGTTGGGTAGAGTATTTGTTGCATACAACGTTTATGAGGAAGAAAAATGGAGGTAACACTTATGATTTAGCAAACAAATAAGTATAAGTTCTAGAAAGGTTCATCCTTACAAATTTATATTCTCCAAAGACATTTTTTTTTTTGCTTGCAGTGCATGTGAATGTTTGAGGTGTATTAATTTGAATTTGAAAATTCCAATAGTCATTTTACAGTCATTTTGGAGAAAAACTACTTACATGGAATGCTAGGAATGTACTTCCAGGTTTTGCCTCCACCTCCACCTCTACCTCTATCAGACTGGCCTGCATGCTTCTGAGGAAAAATTATCTCGTTATTACTAAAACTACAATGACCTTGATATGCCTTAATTATATACCATATATGGTAATTAATTTTGTAATTTGTTTTTTGCTTGTAGGATTGGAAGTTTATCATCTCTATGCTTTTGGATGAGAATCCATTAATAGAGCTAACTGATGAAGATGCAACAAACCTGACTAGGCTTCTTTTTGCTTCTGTCAGAAAGGCTGTTGGAGAGAGGATTGTTCCTGCTTCTGATAATCGGAAGCAATACTACAATAAAGCTCAAAAAGTATCTAAATGCTTTGTGTCTTATTTCTTATTCTCATTCTTCCTCAGCTGATATAAGGATTTAGTTCCAATATTATGTTTTGTGTTACTGGTTGCTGATTTTCTCTGCTCTGTATTGCCACTCACAAAGTAGACTAAAGCTCAAATTGTCTTTTTCTTAAATATTAGGAAATATTTGAAAACAATCGGCGGGATTTAACTATTGCCATGATGAAGAACTACCCATTACTTCTACGTAAATTCATGGCTGACAAGGCAAAAATTTCATCATTGGTTGAGATTATTGTATATATGAACCTTGAGCTTTATTCTCTGAAGAGACAGGAGCAGGTAGGTGACAAAGTTGCTTGTTAATGGCAGTTATTAGATGGTTTTTATGTCTTTTCATATAAAGTACCAACTGATATGCATTCCCTTTCAGAATTTCAGAACTACTCTAAACCTCATCAAAGATGCAGTTTTCAAGCATGGTGAGAAGGATGCATTGAGATCTTGTGTGAAGGCTATTAAATTCTGTTCCACTGAAAGTCGAGGAGAGCTGCAAGATTTTGCTCGTAACAAACTAAAGGAGCTTGAGGATGAGCTTCTTGATAAGCTTAAATCTGCTACTAAAGAAGTGATTGTATGTTTCCATCTGAGCCTTTTGTTCTTGATCGTGTTCTTGTTCACCAAATGTATAAAGTTGATCAGTTTTAATTTGCAGGATGGGGAGGATGAGTATTCTCTTCTTGTGAATTTAAAAAGGTTGTATGAGCTTCAATTGTCAAGGCCTATTTCAATTGAAGACATATATGGAGATAGTCTCACAATCTTGCACAGCTTCCGAAACTTGGATTATGAAGTAAGTTAAATAAGCCAAATTTTATTATTTTTTTGTTCTTTTATGTCCCTTGCATTTGTTCTTAACTGCTGCCCGTTCCCATTTAGGTTGTTAGTTTTCTGCTGCTGAATATGTACTTGGATGTAGCCTGGTCTTTGCACTCTATTATAAACAGTGAAACTGTCTCTAAAGGATCCTTATCGTCTCTCCTGTCTAAACGTGATACCTTGTTGGAGGAACTTGAGTTTTTTCTTAATGCTCCTCCTGAAGTCAGGGAGGGAAGCAATTTTGGAAATCAACTAGCCTGCAGGGTATTCCTTTTGCCTTAATAGATGAATTTTAAAAAAAATCCAGAAGATTGTTTTCTCTGATGAAGTTTATGTAATGACCCAGGTTTGTACCATACTAGCAGATGTCTGGTGTCTGTTTAGGAAGACGAATTTTTTGTCGACGAAGCTTGAAAAATTAGGATATTGTCCTGATGCTCCTATTCTTCAAAAGTTTTGGACGCTTTGTGAGAAACAGCTCAAAATTTCAGGTGGTCATTTCTTTCATTTCCTTTTCTGAGCTTAATCTTTGAAATATTTAACTTTCTGATAATGGGTTAGTCACTGTCCGGGTGAAACTAATTGTAGCTGCCAATTGTTTGCTAATGCTTTTTAGATGTTGGTTGCATACTTCGATGAGAATTCATTTCAAACTTCACACTGCTATTTATTTGCAAATTTTAATTACACTTGGCATGTATATATTCAGATGACACAGAAGATGAAGATGTTAACAAAGAGTATATTGAGGAGACAAATAGAGACACAGTCATGATTGCTGCTGCAAAGTTGATCGCTAGTGATACAATCCCAAAGGTCAGTGTGCTGCAACATTTGATGTTCTATTTCTTGGATTCTGGGCAATTTTTGTTGTTTCAAATTATTCTTCTGATTTCTGAAGTCTGCTTAGTAATTTTGCTATCAAATTTTACTGCAGGATTATCTTGCCCCCGAGATAATTTCTCATTTTGTGATGCATGGAGCTGGCATTGCAGAGATTGTAAAGAGTCTGATCGCTGTTCTGAAGAAAAAAGAGGATAATCTTTCTGTAATCTTTCTAGAAGCTTTGAAGAGGGTAGAATTCTTGACTTTAATTACTGTGTTGAAATATAGTCACTGATGCCACATCTCATGTGCTAATCTACAATTTCTTTCATTTTTGCAGCATGGGTTAATTTCAACATGGCTTTTTGAAAAATATTTACTTGCATGCTAATGTACTGCTGGAATTTTGTTTATTTTTCTTCACAATATTTATGCGCTAACCTCATGTGCTAAATGGCCCTGAGGTTCAGCATCAAAGCTTACTGACCAACCTCTTATAACTAAAAAAAGGAAGTGGATGACTAACAAAGCTTTTTGTTCTGTTCTCATACATGAGTCTAAATCAAAGGCCTGCCACTTGTTGGGAGTAATGGCTGAAAGGGATTTTTATATAAGGTTGTTTGAGACCATATGAGAAGAATTTGATTTTTTTTTTATTATAATTTGCTAATTTTCTTTATTTCAAGAATATTTTTGTCATATTTGTAGAAAATGATTAAAGTGGAATGCAATCAGCAAAGCTGTTACTTGGGGTTTGAGTATCATCCTCTAAAAATCACGGATCTGTTCTTCAGAATTTATAAGAGTGGAATGTAGATTATTAAGGGTAGAAGTATACTCTTTGACTAGCCTAAAATTGAATGTGGTGGAAACATTATGTTTTTGTGTCTGTGTATCCCCTTTAATAGTTCACCATTTTTCCTTTTCACCAGGCCTATCATCGACATTTAGAACTCTCAAAAAGTGACAATGAATCCTTCAAAAGCGAGTCATTTCAGGAGTGTAAGGACCTGGCTGCTCGGCTTTCCGGAATATTCATAGGTGCTGCTAGGAACAAGCACAGACCTGATATTTTAAAGATTGTTAGGGAAGGCATTGAGTTTGCCTTTCAAGATGCTCCAAAACAGCTGTCTTTTCTGGAAGCTTCTGTACTTCATTTTGCTTCAAGACTTCCTGTGCCTGATATCCGAGACATGTAAGAATTTCTCTGATGTAATGTAAAACATTCAATTTCATTCTTTAGATGGGGATCGACCATTGTGCATCACTTAATATTTTATTATTTTATAGTCTGAAGGATGTCCAGAAGCGGACAGAGAATGTAAATACAGAAGAGGATCCAAGTGGATGGCGGCCATATAATACATTTTATGATACTTTGCAGGAGAAGTGTGCAAAGAATGAAGGGATTCAAGGTACCAGTGGATCTCATTTTAATCATTCTCTGGTTCTTTTGTACATGAAGGAGAAATTTTTATCACATATTCCCAAGCAAAGTGGTCTCTTCTAATAAATATTTTCTCTTTTCTTTTCATTTGCCTCTTGATTTCATCATCATTGAGTGGTGAGTATGTTCGTTGGATTTTAATTGAAGAGCTAATTGTGCTGTTGTTTTGCAGATGAGAAGGAAGGTACTGCTGCAAGACATAGGGGTCGTCCTAGGAAGCGGCGAAATATTGAGGGGAAGAGACTTTTTGATGAGCATAGTTCAAGTGAAGAAGAGGATTCAATTAACACATCAGACCAAGAAGATGTTCAGGTTGAGGGAGATAAGGAAGATGAGGAAGAGGATAATGCTCCTTTGATACATTCACTTAAATCCTCTTCTAAGTTGAGGTCATTACGAGTCTCAAGAGAGGAAAACAGAGGCAAGTCAAGGACTGGATCTTCTGGAAGAGCTACAGATAATTAGCCGCTTCAAGTACGTGAGGTATGAAATGCATTTTCTAGTTTTCATGCATGATTTGGATTTTGGTCTTTTGGCTAAGACAAGATTTTAGAGTGTTAACAGCAAGTGGATTGTATATATTGTTTGAAAACGTGGTTTGGCGACTCCTTGTATGAATTATTGATCATTACAACGACAATTATGGAAGACACCGTAACTTAGGGTGTTATGTAGTGGAACTAGATTGGGATAGTATAATAGTCCCCAAATTTCAGTTTCTGCTAGGAATGCCTTTTTGGATGTTGTCTCCAATCGTCCTTGTATATGGCAACTTTAAATTACCTTAGTTTTCTAGCTTATCAAAGTGAAACGAACTCGATGCACTTACTATCTCACTGTTTGCATTAAACGCCTCATCCTACTGCTTAGCATTTAAGATAAGTTATTTATTTTGGCAATGATCTATTATTAGCTCATTGTTAATAATTGTTATCTTGCGTTTTTTTTTTTAACTCGTTTGTGTTTGATTTAATGAGTAATAAATGGGCGAACTTCTCATAGTAATGGTTTAATTTTTTTTAATGGATGTTTATCACCCATTCCATCAGTTATTATTATTTTTTAATTTTAAAACCTTGCCTTTAGAATAGGGTTTATTTTTTCATGTAATATGCCTTTTTATGATGTGTTGAAGCAGAAAATCAATGCTTGTGATGTGTGATTAAGGCTTAGTTGTGACAAGTGTTCTCGGTTGGGGGCTTTTGGAGACATATCCTTTATTTAGCAGAGTTCCTGTGTCCACCATCCCCCTGCTTTAATTAATCCTTGGCTTCTATATGTATATAATGAAATTGTTGGTTTTCAAGGAAATTTTCACGGTTGTTTTTATTGTCTTTGACAGTAGCTGTAGTTTAACATAGCATAGCAGGGCTGGGTGTATGCTAATCCCAACATGGGTCATTTGCTAATGGAAGAGTCGGGGTTCCTCTCGTGTGACCTATAACGCACTATGTTTCGTTCCATTTCATTTCATACATGAAATACAATACAAGGTTGCCAAATGCTTTCATGCGCTAAGCAAAGTCAGTGCCCAACAAAAAACAAATGGCGCCAGCCAGCCAGATATAAAAGTTTAGATGCAGAAGTTGGGTACAAGCCAGGTTTTCAAGCTTTTGTAGCATTAGGTGAACACCTTCTGCTGGAGGTTAATCCCAACCATGAGAATTGCTTACATCAACTAATGTTGCTATTCCATTTTATTGTTCATCTGTAAAGAATTTTTTTTTTTGAAATACATTCAATTAATTATGAACTTATTCATATGTATTAACTTGGAAGAAAAATAATCCATTTCTGTTGACATCTTCAGAATATAAAATCGAATAAGGAATCTGCTAACAAGAATTAAACCGCTATTTTATTATTAACTTAAAAAGAGTAGGCACTGCAGTGCTATGATCTGAAACAATAAAACCACTTAGCAATTCCCCGGGGGTTGGGGAATCAATTAGGATATGGTAATAATTCCCATGTTTTAACAACAGATCAAGCTGACTGTTTTATTCCGATCTATTGATATTGAGTTAGATATTAATAGGAGGTTTTATATTTTGGAGTGACTGAATTTGGTTCGAATTATTCAAATATTGGGTTAAAATTTAGTTCAAGGTTTTATATTTTGAATAGACTCAATTTGGTTCAAATTTTTATTTAAATAATAAAAAATTACTTAAATTTAATTATAAATATTAAAAAAATAAAATTTCTGACCGTTCCGCCTCGGAGTTAAGGAAGTAAAAAATTTTCAACAAACAAATCCAACCCCTAATGCGTCTTACTTGGTTAACAAGTGCCATCCATGGTTAGCTTGCTAAAGTTGAAAAATCAATCTTTCAAATGGTCATACGCAGTAAGAAGACGGCCCTGAAAAATCAAAATCAATAGCACTGCCGGATGCACGGTTTAAATTTAACAGGATGAGTGAATTTGGTCATCATCAACCATTTAACACCAGAGAAGTAGATAGACAGAAAAAAAATGCATTAAGGGAAGAAAACTAGTCATGAAAGGTTAAATGCCTTCACTAAAAGAAAAAAAAAAAGAAGGAAGAAAAAATTACACAAAACTCGAGCTTCTCTCATCATGAAATTTTTCTTAAGCCTGTAAAGCAAGTAATATAATTATAACAACTAGAAAACAGCAACAAAGCTAATTAAGTTCTTATCTTCTTCCAGCAATCCTTAATAAAGGAGAGTTTATACCTTGTATTTCTTGCGATGAATGCTGTATTCTTATCTCTTCCTCAATTGACCGCTTAAGATTTCTAATATGGCCCTTCAAGACATCCCAACTTCTGATATCTTCAGCCCTCGTCTCAATAACCTTCTCTGTCAACCCCATCAACAAACTGGAATACCTTGGCATTGTCGCATGCTTGTGCAAAAACATCAGCAAAAAACTGAGCTCGTCCGAACCCAAATTCGAGACGCATTTCAATAACTTCTTCCTAGACACCAACTCCTCCATTACAGCAAACACATTCTCCGGGTTCTTCCTACCTAAAACCGATACCAATGCATCCGTATGCCTAAACTTCTCCAACAACTTATCATGCTCGGCCAGTTTGACCTTCTTAGTTCTCAGAACCAAATAATCCCCCTCAGCTGTTTCTCACTTTGCCCTCTTTGAAAATACCTGAAATAAGTTAGCCTCGAAACCCGTCTCTCCGGCTCCCTGTTTTGCTCCCGAAACCCAGCACAACCCTCCGCCACTCTCCACATTCTCCTTCAGCTTCCTCCTCCCAGCAAATATAATCCCGTTTGCTGTTCCAATCAATCTACTCCTACAATCTGGAGAAAAGCTAACCGACATAGGGGGAGCAGGGAACCTCATTGAATGAGTAATACTGCCACAATCAAAAACTTTCATATATCCATCTAAAACAACACTCAAAATCCTATACTCCATTGCCTCACCCCCTCCATTTTCCTTTCCAAATCTTCCTACACAAATCGAAGTAACAGTTTTATTTTGACTCTCCACGGAATAAACCATCCTCCCTCCTCCTATCAAATCCCACATCTTCACTGAATTCCCACCATCAGTTGCTATTGATCCACCAGAAGGCAAATAAATCACATCTTACACCGGTTTCCCATGATTCACTTCCAAAACCGACCTCGAATTTTTGACTCTCACATCCCAAACCTTAACAGTATGATCATAAGAACCTGCTATAAACACATCAGCACTTACCGGACTACAACCACCGCAGCGACTATAATCCTTATGTCCTATTAAGTCCAAAACCACGCTTTCCACAGCAACATCCCAGAATTTAACGACAGCATCGTCGCCGGCGGAGAGTGAATGGAGCTTATCAAGGACTGGGTACTTGACGAAACGAACCGGACGGGTATGGAACCGAAGACGACGAAGCGGAGTCCAGGTTTGGACATCGAAAGCTTGGATGAGAACCGAGAGGTCGGAAGCGGCTAAGAGGAGGCCGTCGAGACGGAAGGAGAGAGACGAAACGACGTCGGAGAAGGAGGAGATGGTGGAGGAGGGTGATACGTCGCCGTCCGAAAGGGAGAGAGGAGGGAAGAGGGAGAGCGAAGCGGAGCAGGCACCAGCGAAATGTGTGGAGGGGAAAGGAGAAAAAGAGAGGGAAGATATTGAGGAGACAAGGTTTGCGATTTGGGTAGATTTGAAAGAAGACCGGTATTTGGATTCCGGGGTTTGAGATTGGGCCCTGGGTTTAGGTTTCGGTTTTGGTTTGATTAGGAAGGTTTAGTTGTTTGTTGTTCAGGTCTGATTTCCGCCACCGGAGAATTTTGCTGCAAAAATGGAAGTTTATGGAGCATTTGGGGTTTTTGTTCATGGGTTTTTTAGCGTTCTTCGCCTTACTTGACGAAAGTTTGTAAACTAAGGCAAAGGGGGATGTAGCTCAAATCGTAGAGCGCTCGCTTTGCATGCGAGAGGTACAGGGTTCGATCCCCTGCATCTCCAAGTGTTTTTAAATTTTGCTTATCAGCTAGCTAAATTCATAGTAGCAGAAAGCCTGGAAGCATCCTTTATCCTCTCATAGCTAGTAATTAGACGAAAGAATTTCCCGCCGTTTTTCTGCCAGGGTTTTTCTTTACGCTAAGAGGAATGTCCGTTCCTCTCTTCAACCTTGCTCCTAATTTAACAGTTTCAAGGCTCTGTTTAGGTTTTGTTCATGACTATTCTGTCCTCTGCCCCATGTTTCCCGACAAATTGGAACTCTAATTCCTCTCTCTATCTCTTTTGGTTTGGTCCTCAGGAACAATGACTTTTGGGGAGCAGAACTCTCTTCCACAGTCATTTCGCCTTCTCGATCAAGCATTCGATGCCGGAATCAACTTCTTCGACTCTGCCGAAATGTACAATTTCCCCCCTACTTCATCCCAAACCCATTCTGGGTTTTTTTGGTATTCTTTTGGTTTGTAGGCGTTGGTATATTTAAGTTCATGTTTTTGTAAGTATAGGTATCCAGTTCCTCAGCGTGCTGAGACTCAAGGGAAAAGTGAGGAATACTTTGGCCAATGGGTTAGAAGGAGGAAAATCTCCCGTGATCGTGTTGTCATTGCTACTAAGGTTAGCTCTATTTCTTGCCTTATTTGTAGCCATCCTAGTTAACCTATGTGTGAGTATGAGTAAACTCCAAATTTTATAGGGCTTTAGGCTAGTGGCATTGCAAGAAATGAAGAAAAAGGAAAACAAATGTTGTGCGTTTTGGCTTCATTACAGTAGCAGTAAGAAATTCAATTTAGCAATTTAGGGTCTGAATGTGAAAATATTTTCGAAGTTATATATGCATTTCAATCCACCATAGAATCTGTTCCAATTGAAAGGAATGCGTTTTTATGCTTGGCACCCCTTAGCTCCTAATATACCTTTTGATCAGTTGATCTGAGCTTTGACAAAGATTGCAGCAAGTTAGTTTTGAAGTTTATACCATTGGTTGTGTGGACGTATAATGATTCTCATTGTGTGGGAAATAAAATTCCCAAACTTGAGTACTTCTGTATGATTTGTAGCTGTCAATCTATTAATCTTGGCCGCACAGCTAAAAGTTTTGCGTTGAATACTGATCATAATAAATGGTTACGAGACAGGTTGCTGGGCCATCTGGGCAAATGAATTGGATTAGAGATGGGCCAAAATGTTTAGATGCCAGGAATATTACTGAGGCTGTAGATGGCAGGTTAGTCCCATATGTTATGGTTCCTATATTGTCAATGGCACTGGAAATGTCTCTGTGTTGTTCCCTGTTTGAAATTGTTTTGCTGTGTAATTAGTGCATTATGATCTTGTATGCTAATCTGATGTGTATAGTTTCATTATCGCTTGTAGCAAAGGAACTCTCTGGCCAATTCCTGACTGTCCTTGCATGTTAAGTTACCTGTTTAGGTCGAGTCTTAAAAGTTATGTTGCTTCGACTCTTCATTTTCCTTAAAATACCTGTGTCCTACACATATCCAGATATGGAATGGAGGTACAACTCTCCAAATATATGGAAAAAACTTGGAAAAAAATTGAGCATATTTGTCTTGACTCACACTCACTCCCAAGTCCGAGTAAAATAGCTTAAAAGTATGTAATTTTGTTACCTTGTAAAAATCTTTTGGTATTCTGGACAGTCAACTTTTTACTTGCTGAATGTGTAACTTATAATTAATTAATAATAGTTGCAATTACCTCTCTGAATCTGTTTATTTTTTGTTGCCTTCTTTCATAGAATGCAAGAATCAATAGCTTTCAGGACTTTGGGTAGTCAAACTTTTAGTAGACATAGTTTCTAACAGTCGTAAGTATACCTATTTGAATTTGGTTTTCTTTCAATCCTGATTAGAAGTTCGAAAATAATTACTCCTCTGTTTTTGTAGGTTGGATTAGTAGATGCTTCCACAACCGAAGTTATTGAGAACTGTTATCTAACTTAACCAACATCATATTTGGTTTTACCATGAGCGCTCATAACTAACAGAAATTGATTTATAATATCCTGAAGTGTATGTATGTGCAATACCCCTAACTACTGCGATTTGATTTCTAGGAGAGCGATGCGGTGAATGCCTGTGCGTGGGTGTGTTTTTATTCCTTTATGTTCTAACAGCTTCATGTTTGAGTTTTGCAGTTTAAAGCGTCTGCAAATGGATTACATTGATCTTTATCAAATCCATTGGCCTGACCGGTTTGTATGTAGATTTTATCCTTTATTTTATTTCCCCAGGGGACAGTTTGGGGTTG
>JAQSVH010000003.1:8456707-8475576 GCA_029448705.1 Adansonia digitata
TCAAATCCATTGGCCTGACCGGTTTGTATGTAGATTTTATCCTTTATTTTATTTCCCCAGGGGACAGTTTGGGGTTGCCAATTTAAGCCAAACTATTTAAACGGAGAAAAGAGAAAGACTTTCTTAGATATTGTCATACACTGTGGTTTATTTTTCATTTTAGTTTCTTTCCCTGTAATGCAAAAGTCATCATTTTAAACTGATTTATGGCAATGTCTGCAGCTATGTTCCCATGTTTGGAGAAACTGAGTATGACCCAGTGCGACAATTCTCTTCTGTCCCCATAGAAGAACAACTTGAAGCTCTTGGCAGAGCTGTTGATTTAGGTAAGGTAGGTGATATATAATTTGTTTTGCCTCTATAAAATCTCACCATTGAAATTTAGTAAAGCCGTTGTTTTGACTCGCAGGTCAGATATATTGGACTCAGTAATGAAACACCATATGGTATCATGAAGTTCCTCCATTTTGCAGAAAATAATGCTAGCTACCCTAAGATATTATGTGTGCAGGTTGTCTGTACTTTGTGGTAAAAGCTATATATCCTCTGTATATCTGGCTACTTTGTATGCGTTGAGGCTGATAAACGGATTATGTTTTTTATGATAGAATTCATACAGCTTGCTATGCCGAACTTTTGATTCTGGAATGGCTGAGTGTTGTCATCATGAGAGGTATACTGCGAGTTTTATGTTTATAAATTATATTATTTCTAATTACATTATGTATTGGATCTCAATAAAAAATTTCCTTAATCTTACAATTGCCAATCTCTGGAAATCATAGGATTGATATGGGTAAGTTATGCATTCTATGTTGTTGCATCATATTCTTTTTTTTTTCCCCCCTACAATTAAATTGTCATTCTGAATAGGATGTATCATTACAAATACGGAATTTACCTCCTCAGCAATATGATTTTGACAAAAGGGGTCTATAGCTGCTGCTCTTAGTTGAAGTGTTGTGATATTCTTTGTTTTTTCCTCACTGTGCAGAAGGCATATATACTTCTTGCTAAAAAGTTAGGATTCTGAATATTCTATGGAAGTTAGCTTTGTTAAGTCTTTAGTTAGTTTTACTTGTGTTGATTATTGGGATTCCTTAATGAAAAGGTTTTTTCTTTCTTTCTTGTACCTGTTCGATATTTTATAGGATCAACTTGTTGGGCTACAGTCCACTTGCAATGGGCATACTTTCAGGGAAGTATTTTGCTTCAGATGTTGGTCCTCCTGATGCTCGGTTAAATCTTTTCAGAGGTCGATTTCAACTCTTTGTTTTATATTTCATTCTTTAAGATTCTTTCAAATTATCATCGAGTTTTTTTAATCTCATTTCTGCTTTCTAGGGAGGTACTCAGAAGGTGAATCCCGATACAACCTGAACAGTAACACGCTAAAGTTAGCGACAATGGTAAGCAAATTATTGTAAGTTTTGAACCTAGAAATTATTTTACAGTAGTCTGTTTTGTGCTTTGAAAGGGAAAATAGAACCTGTTTATGCATTTCGTAATGAGTAATTGTATGATTATTAATTCAAATGGGTTAAATGGATGACACCTATCAAGAAGGATGTTGAAACTGAACCAGAAACATGTTAAAACAGAACCAGGAAAAACTTCATCTCTTGCTTACTTTACACATCGTCTCCCCTAGAGACTTTATACAAACAGTTTAGGCTTATCAGTATAGGAACCTAGATAGAAAAGGAAACTAATTTAAATTCCTAGGTCAACTCATTTATCTTAAGGATATCTAATCCCTTGCTTTAAGGGATTTCAAATTATTTACAGATTCTGACTACATTCTAGGATCAATATCTTTTGCTAGCACTCCCCCTCAAGCTAGGAGTAGAGATCTACCATTCCCAGCTTAGAAACACAATCCTGGAACTGTATGGGGTTTAGTCCCTTGGTGAACATATCTGCCAGTTGTTTTTTTGTACTCATATATGGTGTACGAATTAAACCACTTTCTATTTTTTCTTTAATGAAATGCCTGTCCACCTTTTTATGTTTGGTTCTATCATGCTGCACGGGGTTGTGTGCAATGTTTATTGCTGACTTGTTGTCACAGTAGAGCTTTATAGATTCACCCCCTGAAATTTTCAAGTCTTCTAGGAGTATTTTTAGCCATGGTAGCTCACATATGCCCTGAGCCATAGATCTAAATTCTGCTTCAGCACTTGACCTTGCCACCACATTTTGTTTCTTACTTCTCCACGTAACCAGATTGTCTCCTAGGAAGGTCCAGTGCCCTGTAGTGGATCTCCTATCTGCTGGGGAACCAGCATAGTCTGTTTCTGTATAAGCCTGTAGTGCTGTCCCTGTATTTCTTTGAAACAGTATCCCTTTAGGCAGTGCGGAATTCTGTAGACAGCTTGTAGGTGGACTTCTTTTGGACCGTGCATGAACTAGCTTACCACACTCACTGCATAGGCTATGTCTGGTTTTGGTATGTGAAGGGTAGATCAGCTTTCCAGTGTGTCTTTGATGCATCTCCTTGTTCACCATTGGATCTTTTTCTGCTTCTCCCAAGTTTATGATTCGGATCGATTGGTGTAGGAGCTGATTTTTCCAGTCTCTTTTAGAAGGTCAAGAACATATTTTTGCTGTGATATGAAAATGCCGCATCTAGAATGTGCCACCTCAATCCCTAGGAAATACTTCAATCTTCCCAATTGCTTAATCTCAAATTCTTTAGTCAAACACTGCTTTAGAGATTCTTTTTCAAGTTCATCATTCCCAGCCACTATTATATCATCTACATACACCAATAATACAGTAACTCCCCCTGTTTTCAAATGCTTCACAAATAAGGTGTGATTCCCTTGACTTTGTTTGTATCCGTTAGCTAGCATTACCTGCAAATCTGCCAAACGAGGCCCTTGGTGACTGTTTAAGGCCATATAGAGCTTTCTGTAGTTTACATACCCTCCCCTTCTCTAAGTCGTCCGCAAACCCAGGTGGAATGTCCATATAAGCTTCTTCCTCTAAGTTACCATGGAGAAATGCACTCTTGACATCAAATTGTTGTAGATCCTGTTAGCTGCTATCGACAATAGAACACTCGCTGTGTTCATTTTTGCAACAGGGGCAAAGGTTTCTCCGTAATCTATCCCGTAGGTTTGAGTTTATCCATTGGCTACCAACCTAGCCTTTTACCTCTCTAGCTCTCCATTCGCCTTAGACTTCACCGAGGATACCCTTTTACATCTCCATGTGTTAACACTAGGTTGGGATTGAGGTTGAGTGAGCTGTATAGACTGTGCTTGAGGTTGCTGTGTTTCAGTTTGGGACTGTTCCTGGGACTGCTGTGTTTAGGGATGGCAGTAAAACGCTACCTGTCAGGTTCCAACTCGATCTGACCCTATAGGATTGGTTTTTTTTTTTTAAATGGTTTTGGGGTGGGTAATCCAAAACACATTTCGGTTTCGGGTTGGGGTCAAGTTTACCATAAACCCACACCGGCCCCCTGATATTTTTACCGAAATATCCTTAATGATTTTATTATTACTTTTTAAATTTTCTAGGGTTTTTCACCGCTGCTTACCAGTGCCACCTTTATATTTCCTTTCTCTTTTTCCCCAAATTTCTAAATCCATTCTTCCCCAACTCATAACTCAATCAAGTACCTTTTTTATTCCTTTAGTTCTGATTTTGCTGCATCTTTCATGCTCTTTCTTTATTATTTATTTTATTTTTTTCTACATCTTAATTTAGTTTTGCTCTTGCCTCTGCATATTTCAACAATTGTCCAACTTAGTATGAAAAGGAAAATTTACAGTTTCTTTCATTTTGGTGTGTAATTTCGGGTCGGGGTCGGGAGAGGCATTTCTTTTCGGGGTCGGGGTCAGGGCTCAGTTCTTGAGAAAATTTCGTGGTTGGAGCGGGGTTCGGGTAAATTTTATGGTGGTCGGGTTGGGTTCGGGGCGAGCAAAAAACCACCCCACCTCACCCTGTTGCTTTCAGGTTGAGACTGTATCTGAGACTGAGGTTGGGTAGGTGCTGTAAGTGTAGGTAGAGACTGTTGTTCTAAAGGGAAATTGTCCCTAACCTTATCTTCCACTAGAACATGCTCCCCTGAAGATTAGGTTGTATGAAGTATGGGGTTCTTCCTCAAAGGTCACATCAGTTGAAACTAAGAATTTCTTTGAAGGTGGGTGATAACATTTATACCCCTTCTGAGTTTGTGAGTAGTCCACTAGATGGGCACCACTTGCTTTGGAATTTCCCATTTCCCAGAGCTCCTAGCTTTTCTCTGAGTTTTCGATCTCTTCCTTATTAAAATCCCTTTGTTCCTCTTGTTCTGAAGTGGAATCTGACTAAGATACAGTTTGGTGAGCTTGAGTCTGACCTTTTTTCTGCCTTTTATAGGCTTGGTCCTGACTTGCAGTAGTAGGTTTCCCATTCAGCTTCTAGCATCTCTCTCTGGTATGCCTTGGCTTCTTGTAGTAAGTACACCAGAGGTCCTCTCTGTCATCTTTTTCTGAAGGTCTCGAGAGTCTGGGTAGATCTATTTTTCTGCCATTCTGTATTGAAGCTGCTCCCTTTTTTTTGTCACCATAGCTGATCCTTTTTGATTCTTCAACCTAACCCCTTTATGACTTTCTTCTGTCCGTACTAAGGAAATAACCTCGTCGAGAGATGGTACCTCTTCTTTGCCAAGAATTTGGACTCTCACTTGGTCAAACTCAATGTTGAGTGCAGCTAGGAAACATACACTCGATCATTTTCAATAAACGCCTTCGGTATTGCAGCGTCTTCTGGGCATCTAGTCTGCATACATCTATAATGATCCAGTTCCTGCCACACGGTCTAATGAATTTGCAAATTCGGTTACTGTTTTGTTGTCCTGCTTCATTGCACTGGTTTTCACTTTGATCTCATACACTTGGGCTGCATCTCGGGCCTTTGAGTAAGTTTGCCTGACTGCATCCCAAATCTCCTTGGCAGTCAATAGGAACATGTATGTATCACTGATTTCAGGATTCATAGAATTCCATAGCCATGACATGATCATGGAATCTGTTTCCTCCCATGCTGTAAAATTTGGATCTGTTGGTTCCGGACCCATATCCAATAAATGGCTAATCTTCCCCTTTCCTTTAAGATAGGTTTGGACAAACCATGCCCATTTTAGTTAATTATTTCTAGTTAACTGGTAGGCTGCCTGGATGCTTTATAGATCTCCAGATGAGTGTGCTGTAGTCTCTTCAGCAGGCATATTTAACTCTGCCATGACAGGTTTGACTGAAGGTGAAGGACTGGGTTTTCAAGGGTATGGTAATGAAGGCCTAAAGAAGGGAAGGCAGATAAGAATGGCCGAGAAAAAAATAAGGACTTAGGAAAATGGCGATTAAGGCCAACATATCAACTAAAAAAAGGCTCTGATACCATGTTAAAACAGAACCAGGGAAAACTTCATTCTTTACTCACTTTACGCGTCGTCTCTCCTAGAGACTTTATACAAACAGTTTAGGCTTATCAGTATAGAAACCTAGATAGAAAAGGAAACTAATTTAAATTCCTAGGTCAACTCATTTATCTTAAGGATATCTAATCCCTTGATTTAAGGGATTTCAAAATATTTACAGATTCTAACTACATTCTAGGATCAATCTTATGTTTTTCTAACGAAGGATCTATTGAAGGATGTTTCAAAACGTACAATTTGAATGTATGAGTACATGTGGACATGCTCGCATACTGGTGTTTTTGGTGGATGAGTATGTTCATAATCAAAGAACGTTTATTGGAAAATCTTACCGTTTGACATGGAAAGCTTTTTCATCACAGCATATAGTCTTTGTTTAGAATAAAATTAAAATTTTACGTGCGATGAATCTTTCTTAAGCCTAATGAATTTGAATTTTTGAATAACAATTCACGTCTTTAATTCCATCTCCCTGTCTTTGCAGGAATACCTTGGTATTGCAGAAAAATATGGTCTTCATCCTGTATCACTTGCAATTGGTATGTAGTTGTGTACGCATGCATGCACATAATGATATTTGCTCTCTCTTTGTCCAAGCAATTATATCCATCAAACCGCATGTATCCATTCATTGGTGAGAGCTTCTGAGTATAATATGCCTTAAAATTAGGAGATCCTTGATGATTCTGAAAAGTACGGTTAAAATGGATATGAAGTTTTGACCCTCTCTTATGTTTCAAAGCCCCTTGCAAATCACAAAAGTTGCAAGTTTGAAGCTAGTTTTGGTTCAAGCCATAAGGTTGGAGTTCCATGAATTTATGAATTATGCATGTACTCTTTAGCGCAAAAGGTTTGAGCTTGCTATTAAGCAGCTTCTGCACAGAGCTTTGATCTGTTAATTTCTTAAATGTTTTAACTCAGCTGTCTTTCTTACTTTTGATTTCTGTTTTATGTTGCCATTAAAACTTTTTTTCTTTTTCAAACCATTTATGGCAGCCTTTGTTTTAAATCATCCTCTGGTTGCAAGTGCTGTATTTGGAGTGACCAAATCATGGCAGCTTCGGGAGGTTATCAGTGCATGCAATGTTAAGCTTACATCCGATATTATTGCAGACATCAACAAAGTTCATGCTAAGTTTCCAAATCCTTGTCCCTGATCAATATTTGACATGTTTTAATTTCTTTGTCATTTGGAAGTCTTGAAATTAGGTGGAATGATACAGACACTTGTCATAGGTAAAAAACTAATTCAGGAGATAGGAGCTGACTCTTTTTGAAGGCAGATTTAGACTTGAGTTATTTGGTTGTAAATATATAATGGAATGCTTTGAACTGCTAACGTGATGAAGCGGGCATTTCGGTCAACCTTCAAAATATTGGGGCTGTCTTGTCTTCCACTGACCTGTCGGCTGGAGGCAAATTTGTTTGGAAAGTAAGCATGATCTGATTCTCGTCTGAAACTCCTACTGTGAAAATACAAAGGATTTGCCGTAAGTATTTGACCTTGGCATGCCATGTTTTGAGCCTTTTTTTTTTGGGTCCATATTTGGTTATAAGGACTGAAAGTTTTTGTAGTTAGAAATTAAAAATAATGAAGAAGAAAGGGAAAGCGACAAAAATTTGGGAATTGTTGGTGAGGGAATTAAGAATATTTAATTGATGATACTCTTGTACCGTTGAGAGAGGCCATTTACCATCTCATCAATCTGGTATCGGATTAGAAATGCGATGGTTGGAGGGACCTGATACAACCATTGGTGCAGTCAGCAGCGTAAGTGCCGGCTGGCCTGGCCTGGGGTGGTCCCCGCCCAACCCAAAGTGGATATTATTATATTATTATTATTATTATCAATTAATTGCCGTTGTTGATATTTTCCTTTGGTTTCTGTGTTGGAAAGTTGAAAGGAGTAAATGAAGAAGAAAGAAAGTCTATCAACTTTCTGAAAGTTTATTTCGTCCAGAAGGAAAAGAAAAGCTAATCATGTGTCAACGTGATGGGTGAAGAATTATTATTATTATTATTATTTTTTACAGAAAAGAGAAAACAAAAAAGGGAAAATCCTTATATTTTTAATTACTTGGAATATGCTTGACAATTATTTGATTACAAACAGCAAAAATGAACCAACAATAAAATAATACAGTTAAAAGACTTTTTATAAAATAAATACATGAAAACTAATGACTACAATGTAAAAGCACGTACAGGGACTTCAATTTCACAGCTCAGCATCCCCACTGTCCACTTATCAAAATCAAATTAGAGAAAGAAAGAGAAAACAAAAATTATAAAGTTTACCATAATGCTATTGTATGATAAATTATTATATACTTTAATTTCTTAATAATCATTAAAAAAAAAGAGGGTCCGATAAAAAATATGGACCCACCACTGAACTCCTATCTTGGGGTTCTTTTTCCTTCGCACTCCCAATTTGTAATTTGTATGACAAATAAAATAATTTGATTTCTTAAAATCCAAATAAAAAGAAAAGAAAAAGGAGGTCCCGAGCAAAAATCTGGGCCCACCACTGAGCTCCGATCTTCGGGTTATTGAGCCTTTTGTTCATGTTCATGTTATTGTAACAGATCTCAGGTAGGAACTGTAAGGTGTGGTATTGTTGTTTGCAAGGGATTGGGGTAGTGGGCGGTGGGGTGGGGATAGGGATGGGTTCGAAACCGTGGCTATCCCCGGCTCCTACTTATCGGACTTTGGACACTTATTGGGACTCCGATGAGGATGCGCCTGGTCCTAGATGTGGTCACACTCTTACAGCCGTCGCTGCCACTAAGGCGCACGGTCCTAGACTTATTCTTTTTGGAGGTGCCACTGCCATTGAGGGTGGCTCTTCCTCTTCTGCTCCCGGAATCAGTTAACATCTCTCTCTCTCTCTCTCTCAGTGTTCTTACTTTAGATATGATTTTTTTTAATATATTATTTTTACTTCTTTTGGTTTTTAGGATTGGCTGGTGTTACCAATTCAGTTCATTCGTACGATGTTCTTACTAGAAAGTGGACAAGGTGATTATCCTTGGTTCTTCCTTCCCGTTTTTGGGGTTTTTTTTTTTTTAATAATTAGAGCTGGAAAATTTAGATGATTTTTTGGACGGTTTTAATTTAATTATGCAGAATAAGACCAGCCGGCGAGCCACCCTCTCCTAGGGCTGCACATGCGGCTGCTGCTGTTGGCACTATGGTCGTGTTTCAGGTGTGTAAACTGCAGAATGAACTCTAAAGAATACTGCTTTTATATCTTTTTTTTTTTCTCTCCCTTTTCGAACTTGATATTTGTTTCTGTCGGGTAGGGTGGGATAGGTCCAGCTGGGCATTCTACTGATGATCTATACGTGCTAGATCTGACCAATAATAAGTTTAAGTGGCATAGGTGAGCTTCAGTTGTGCGAATTTTGTTTATTTCTCATTATAATTTGTTGTTGTTTCATTATAATCTGATTCTTTTTATTTTTTTTGCTGGTTTGCTTTGACTAGAGTGGTTGTGCAAGGGCAGGGTCCTGGACCTCGCTATGGCCATGTTATGGATTTGGTTGCCCAGAGATACCTTGTCACTGTAAGCGGAAATGATGGTATGAACATTTCATTTTCCAGCTTTATCCCATTTATATTCTGGTGTATTTCATTTTCTATAGAATAGCATTGAACTTGGAAAATTCAGTATGCATAAACAGAAATGAAGCTCTATGCCTTGGTCAACTTATTCGCTTTGTTGATTACTCTTCAATCATCTATGGTTATAGGCAACATCCTCACTTTCCTAGTTCCTTTTGGAAATTAATTTGCTGGGTGAAACATGGTTGCTTTGATAAATTCAGTCAGTGCCCAGATGTTCCTCAATGTTCCAAACTGTTTATATCAGTATTCAGTAAAGATTACGCTTTAGTATCATGAAGACTTACACACATTTCTTGTCATGTTATTTGGCAACTGAGATTGAAGCACGGTCAATTCTGTTCATTTTCATCTTTGTCTGGTTATTTTCTCTTGGTCTTGTTTATTTGGTTGCATTGAAATCCAAGCAACATGGCTCTTTTATTTTCTTTTATTTTTAAATAGGAAAAAGAGTTCTTTCTGATGCCTGGGCTTTGGATACTGGCCAGAAACCGTATGTATGGCAGAGGCTAAATCCTGATGGCGATAGGCCTTCTGCTAGAATGTGAGTTCATTTGTTGTTAATAATATACACAGGCTGTTAATGTGGGTATATTTCTACAATCTGTGTTCTAAACATTCCCTTTATTTATACTCTCTTTATAGGTATGCAACTGCTAGTGCTCGCTCAGATGGCATGTTTTTGCTTTGTGGTGGAAGAGACTCTTCTGGGGCGGTATGAACTACTCTCACATAATCCGTTCTTTATGCATACTATTCTGGGGGAAATGCAGATACTCTTAATTTTTGTTGGTTTGAACTGTTGAAGTCAAAGGTGATTCTGTATTAAGCATTATTCATTAGTGTGTGGTAAACGTTTAACAGTAGTTTTGATGTTTAAGTTCTGTTACTTTGAATAGTATGTGTCCATGTAACTATCTAACTGAATGATCTAATTTCCTCTCTAATGACATTCCACACCAACTATAATTAGGCTCTGGACAGTCTTTCTAGGGGTGAGTGGGCTTTCAGCATGAGATGCTCTTTTTGAGTTTATCGATTATATATATATACTTCTGCAGCCTATGGCAGATGCATATGGACTGCTTATGCATAGGAATGGTCAGTGGGAGTGGACTCTTGCACCTGGAGAGTCCCCTTCACCAAGGTATCAGCATGCTGCGGTAAGTAGATGCCACAGCTATTGAAATAGTAGTTATGAACATAAGATATAAGTTTTATATGCCTGCAACACTTTCTGATTTAGAAACAGTCAAACTGACATTCGCATGCTATTAGGTTTTTGTTGGAGCGCGGTTGCATGTTACCGGAGGTGCTCTTAGAGGTGGACGTGCAGTAGAAGGTGAAGCAGCTGTTGCAGGTAAGCTTTTGCTTGTCATCTCTAAATAATCATCTGAAGTGCGAGTTGTGTGTATCTGAAGTTTACTTATAATTCCTCTGTTTTGTAGTACTGGATACTGCTGCTGGAGTATGGTTGGACAGGAATGGGCTTGTGAGTTCCTCACGTAGCACTAAGGGACATGCTGAATATGATCCTTCTTTGGAACTTATGCGTCGTTGTCGCCATGCAGCTGCATCTTTTGGTGTTCGAATATATATTCACGGTGGCCTTAGAGGAGGTAAAGATAGTAAAGTCTATTTGGAAACTAGTGTATGTGGAGTTTTCTCGGTAAACTGGTTCATTTTGACTAATTAAGGTATTGGTACAAGGCCAATGGAGCTTTGTTTTGGGAAGTTTGACTGGAATAATCAATGACATTGTAGTTTACAAAGTAGAAATAATGCAAATGGAGAAGTCTTCATATATAGGCTCTACTGCTTTAGTTGTCAATTTTTGGATTGCCGTACAACAAAGAAATTTAAGAAGCTACTGATATTTTCTTTTGATTGGCATATATGTAGTTAGCATGTAAGGATAAGAAGGATCGTATTGATAAGTGTGTTCTGTCAATGTGAATTCAATAAATATTTCATGCCCTTTGTTTTCATCAGGTTGACTGCAACAACTGTGTTTGAATATTTCATGCCCTTTGTTTTCATCAGGTTGACTGCAACAACTGTGTTTGAAAACTTACTTTTCTACAGGAAGCCTTTAAAGCATAGTTTCTTTGAGTAATTAGCTTTTGTTGGTTTGCTGAAGAGAGAACTGCTGTGGGCAGTATTGGAAATGGAGCACAGGAAGACATGAGTCTGTCTTCCTTTGGCTTGTGGGTATTGAGAATTTCATTGTAGATCGACTCTTGGACCAAAGGAAATGCATGCATGTCTGCATACTTTGAATGAAATATTTCTATCTTAAATTATGCACACATTCGTCTCTCACGGCTATATGACATCTCTGCTCTTTCTAGTGTGTGACAATGCCTTAACTTGCTTTGTATTTTATAAGTCAGATTGACAGTATAAATTGAATTATTTACACTATTAATTTCTTGTCTTGGATAATTACGTGATTAATTATTTAATTTTCTGCAGATATGCTGTTAGATGATTTCCTAATTGCAGAAAATTCACCATTTCAGTCTGACGTTAATTCTCCCATGTTAACCCCTGAGAGAGCCTTAAATTTGTCCAGTCCCAGATTCAACCAACCTAATTCAAGTTCATTTGAAACAACTTCAGATAACTGTCCAGATTTCCCTTCATCTGGGGGCTTGAGGTATGACTTAATATCTCTCTCTCACATGCATGTGCACATGCACATGCACACCCTGGGATTATTTATTTATGATGAATCTTTATCTTAAAGCATGGACAAAGATTCGATGGAGATACTGAGGGAGGCTTCTGCTGCTGAAGCTGAGGCAGCAAATGCTGTCTGGCAAGCTGCACAGGCTGCATCTGCTGTTCCTGCAGAGGAAACATCTGTATCTGATGACAACTCACCTGCTGCTGAAACAGTTTCAGATTCTAGTGATAATGAGGCTGATGTTCGCCTTCATTATAGAGCTGTATGTATATTGCAACCCACATGACTGAATGGTTCTCTAGTTGCCCAGCCATGGTTTTCTAATGGTTTTCTCCCACAGGTTGTCGTTGCAAAAGAGGCTGTGGGGAACCTGGGTGGGATGGTTAGGCAGCTATCTTTGGATCAGTTTGAAAATGAGAGCAGACGGATGGTTCCCACTAATAATGACCTTTCCTATCCTACCAAAAAGTTTGCTAGACAGAAGTCTCCTCAAGGCTTGCATAAAAAGGCAAGCATTATCTGAATTTATTTGTTTTCCATTTTTGTTTTTCAAAATAATTTAATTTTATATTTCTCTTGCAGGTTATTTCTACACTGCTTAGGCCCAGAAATTGGAAAGCTCCAGTTAATAGGAGGTTTTTCTTGGATTCTTATGAAGTGGGTGAGCTCTGTTATGCTGCTGAACAGATTTTTATGCAAGAACCCACAGTCCTTCAGTTGAAAGCTCCTGTGAAAGTCTTTGGTGATCTTCATGGACAATTTGGTGATTTAATGCGGCTATTCGATGAATATGGGTTTCCTTCAACTGCAGGAGACATTACGTAATTTTGATAGTCTTGCTGCTCATGCAAGTTAGATAACTCCTAGTCATAGTTGAAACTTTAGGCCTATGACTTTTACTTAAGATTTTATCGTTGGCTTTGGAATTTTTTTTCCAAAATTGCTTAATCCTTGTCCTTTATGTTTTAGGTACATTGATTATCTGTTTTTAGGAGACTATGTTGATCGAGGACAGCACAGCTTGGAGACAATAACTTTGCTTCTTGCTCTTAAGGCAAGCTTCTGGATCAAATGAGTCTTAGTTTGACTATGATATAAACCTTGTGCTATTTCTTAATGGATTCAGTTGTCTTTTTATGATTATGCAGATTGAATATCCCGAAAATGTGCACTTGATTCGTGGAAACCATGAGGCTGCTGACATAAATGCACTCTTTGGTTTCCGTATTGAATGTATCGAGAGAATGGTCTGAATTAGTATTCTTATGTGGATTAATTATTTATTTTTCCCAGAGAAAATGTGCTTATATGTCTATATTTAGGGTGAGAATGATGGTATATGGGCATGGACAAGGTTCAATCAACTATTCAACTATCTTCCACTTGCTGCTCTTATTGAAAAGAAAATTATCTGCATGCATGGTGGCATAGGAAGATCTATACATTCAGTCGAACAGATAGAGAAACTTGAGCGGCCAATAACAATGGATGCAGGATCCATTGTCTTAATGGATCTTTTATGGTATGAATTTTTTGAATCTATTGGTTCAATTGATAAAAATATTTCGAGAGACTAAGTTTGGCTTTCATTTGCTTATTCAGGTCCGATCCTACAGAAAATGATAGTGTAGAAGGGTTGAGACCTAATGCCAGAGGTCCCGGGCTTGTCACTTTTGGGGTATGCAAGTTATTCCTTTATTTAAAAAATAATTTGTTCGTTCTTATATTAAATGCATCAAGGCAGCCCTTTATGTCATACATTTAAAAAAAAAAAAAAATCAGAAAGGAAGAAAGGCAAGGAAAAAATTTGTGCATTTTATTGGTTCTATTATGACATTTCATATCATGCTAGGATTCTTTTTTATTCGAAGGATTCAGAAGAATCTCTTTTGTGAACGGCCTTGTTCAAGTTGCAACAAAGCTATGGAATACTGGACCACCTAATTTGGATCTGATATATCAAGTAACCAATAACAATTGGGACTGAGGTGTAAATTTTAGTATATTTGCTTTCATAGGTTGCTTGTCTTTGTTTGAATTTAGTGGACGTTTGAATATCTTCTTTTTATATAATGTATGTTACAGCCATAAGCACTTCCTCTAATCATGTGTGGTAGAGCTCTTATTGTGCATGCACGCGTACCTTCAATGATTTATGTTGCCATATGCAGCCTGATCGCGTGACGGACTTCTGTAAGAAAAACAAGCTACAGCTTATTATAAGGGCTCACGAATGTGTAATGGATGGGTTTGAGCGATTTGCTCAGGGTCAATTGATTACTCTTTTTTCGGCAACAAACTATTGTGGTAAGTAAATCGCATTTAGCCACACCCTGTTGGTTGGGTATTTCTTGCTGACTAATCTGGTATATGGATCCAGGGACTGCAAACAATGCTGGAGCTATATTAGTTGTTGGTAGAGGATTGGTTATAGTCCCTAAGTTAATCCATCCCTTGCCACCTCCAATTCAATCCCCAGAGATGTCGCCAGAGCACGTTGCACATGATGCATGGATGCAGGTAATTTTTATTAATTTTGGTGTATAAAAACATTATACCTGCACACTGCATGTATATTAATATATAATACGATTATATTGCACTACAGGAGCTGAATATCCAAAGACCACCAACACCAACTCGAGGTCGCCCTCAACCTGAGCTTGATCGGAACTCGCTGGCATATATATAAATGATGTAAGATCTAGATTACTTTTGTAATTTTGCAGAAGCTCTGAGCCAGGACTCCCATGTGTATGTGCGAGAATTGATTCTTAGGTAACTTGAATTTCACGTGCATGCATTAGTACTTGTTTTGTCCGTAGCACAGTGCTGAAGATGTAGCCTTCGTTTATTTTTACACATAGCTTGGGAGTTGTCAAAGCTTTAGTTTTGAACCGGTGAATGTAATTTACGAATATAGTTTATTAGTTCGTCAAAGGGTCGATATAGCATTTTTGCCATTGTGCAATGCAGATAATTTAATAGTCAGGGTTGGGGAAAGTTTTTTTTTTTATAATTTTTTTTTTTAGTTTGTGCAATTGTAACCTAAATGGTAATACATCTGGGTCTTGCATGAAGCAAAATTTTGATTTTTGATTAAACTTTGTGCTACTGCCAGTGTAATCAATAAAAATATTTATTTTTTAAGTTTCTTATACACTTGAGGAGCTTAACTAGTACTAGATTTGTAGTATTTGAACTCGCTGATGTTACTCGTCTTCGCAAAATCTGTGGTCAATTCTCCGACCTTTCCTCTCCTGTCTGTCGGCTGTCAGCACTGAATTGTTTTTGTCCTTTTTTTTGTGGGGGGTGGGTGTGCGAGAAATTCCCTTTCTCTATCCTGATAACAATGTCACTTGGTTCGAGCACTTCACGCTCATCGCCCCACCGTTGCAAGTGAACTGCTGTCTTGTTCCCTGCAAGCGCCACCAGCGGGGGCAGGCGCATCTTATTTTGACCATATGAGGTTGTACTGCCTTTGTCGAATAATAAATAATTAAATGCTGGCATGCTGAACGCCATCCTTTGCTTTGTAACTGCAATTTTACAAGTAAATCCAAATCCCAAAACCCAGAGTAACCATCCGAATAACTCATTTAACCGTTTTTACAGGCAGCAAATGCACACTTCTTCATCTTTCTTCAAAACAGGGCAAAGTATCTGGTGTACGGGCAGTTTCTTACACATACAACTTTTTAATGAATTGGAGTCCTTAAGGTGAGTAGGTTTCTGGGGCTCACTAGATATTACAAGCTTCTGTCCTTCTGTCGTAAAGATTATGCTACAAACAAGGGAAGAAGTCTGGAAGAAATACAATATTAGAGTTAATTCTGTCATTTAACAACATTATTTTAGGCACTATTTTTTTTTTTTACTAGTTTCAATTGTATATTTAAAGTAAACACCAGCTACATATTATAAGCTTAGCAAGCATCTGGAAGACCAACAGCCGCTTTGGGAACTCTACACTTTGTTTACATCCTGAAACAGAAGACAAGCTGATGCACCCAAATTAAGCCTTGGTGAACTGGACCAGCTTTGTAACTAGCTGGGCCTAAAAATGGGGCTTATAAATCTCTTTTGCAAACGACCCATCACTAAATGGACTTAAAGATCCAAGCCGGCAGAGGGCCTTTATTAGTGCATTTAAAAAAAAAAAAACATAGATTCGTTCTTATCATATGATTTTAAGTATTGCATCAGCAAATACGATTATAGGTGGGGACTGGCTGCTCAACATGCAGCTAAACATGCTTCTTTTTTTTTCTTTTTCTTGTCCTCGTCAGTCCGCCATCTAGAAAGATAACCCAAAATTATAAATTGAATTTGACTTGTGAAATGATAAAAAAAAAAAAAAAAAACATAATTGTATGACATTGCCCTAATCGCTTAACTAAACTTCCCTGGTTATTAACGAGGACAAAAAGATTTGCACGCTGTCATTGTGCTTTCCACACAACCAAACTTAAAAGAACCCCACTTGGCTAAACATTCATGTAACTGACTCACCGCTTCCAAGTTCCAACAAACAGATCATCGTTCATCAATTCAACCCCCACAACGATGCCATGTCTTTATATATATATGTATGTATGTATGTATGTATATATCTGGCATTAGATGAACAATGGAACAATATTTGCCACTATGATCACCATAGTTCCCAAATGTTTGACCATTTAAACTGTTGTCAAACAACGGCTTAGAATTTTTTAGTTTGAGATTGTTTAGAATTGTCTGATCACTGAAATTAAATATTCATAATAGTTAATTATTTTTAAATTGAAAAAAAAATTCAATTTTATGCTTAAAATTAAAAAGAAAAAGAATTTGTAAGTGGATATATTCTTAACATTAACAATATACTTTTTTAAATTCTTGACTTTCGCTAGATATATATATATATATATATACATGGGCTAGATTCATGCGTTCCAACTTTTTATTTTATCCAATTAGAATTCCATCTACTTTTGAGTATTCTTTTAATACGAATAATAATGTAAAGGGGTAAAAGACTTTGATCAAAGCTAAGTCATGCGACACGTGAAGCCTTTGTGCATTTGAAAATGAGAATAACCTAATCACTCCGAACACAACCAAACAAACACGGACAAATACAATGTATATTGTTCCACGGAGTTAGGTAATGATTCTTTTATTGGTGCGTGCTTCTTGATGAGAAATAAAGTATTAATCATCCACTTGGAAGTTGTTTGGTTATTATCCGGTGGAGGCTAAGGACACAGGAATAACAAATAAAAAAAATATTTTATAATTTAATTTAATTAATTCATATAATTAATTTAAAAATAATAAAATTTAAATATTAAATTATTTATAAATCTTTTTCTTTCTCTTAATCACTTTGTATTTAAAAAAAATATTGAGTGTGCAATCAACTGAAAAGATAGTCAATTTTTTTTATTTGATTTTTTAGACCTTTTAAAGTTGCTAATAGTACGCAACCTGTGCTACATTTGGAAGTCGCTGTTGCTCTCTACTTTTTTTTCCCCTTAATAAAACAGCTAAAAGCTCCAAGAAAATGATGATAAAAAGACAAAAGAAAATTAGAAGTTCGTAGTAGTAATATATATATAATTATAATTATAATTTAGTGGTAGGTATTATTACAGTAAATGGGGATTAAAATGAAAAGAAAGATTAGTAAGTTTTTAGAGTAGGTTGTCAATGGTCATGCATGCTCATGCAACTATCCGTTTGTTCTTATTCTCACTTCCATCATCATCATCATCATCATAACAAAATTATTGAATACATTAATAATAAATTTTTTAATTTTATAAATAAAATTAAAAATCAATTTATATCTCATTTATTTATTTTTTATTTTTTAAATATAAAAGATATTTAATAAATATTTAATTTTATTTATAAAATTAAAAAAAATTTATTATAAATATATTAAATAATTATTTATAATAATAATAATAATAATAGTAATAATTTCTGAACTCTTTTAGACTAGCTGCTGCTGCCGCTTCCTTTCCTCGACTTTCAATAGGCGAAAAAAGATGTTTCCAGTTTTGACATGCATTGCTTGGCCTTTGCCTGTGCTGCCCAGCCTGCCTGCCCTGCCCTGCTTGCAAATCTACTTTCTTTTCATATTCATCGTCTAGACTCCAGAAGTAGACTGCGGTTTACAGGAGTTTTGTACTAATTAAGCCACTGTTTTAATATATAAAAAGAATGAAAATATTTTATTATATTCAACATAAATAAATTTTTTTATAAAAATAAACTTTTATTTAATTTGTTAACAAAATCTTCATTTTATTTATTTTTTGTCTCGGTTTGAGCAAATGTATTACTTTCCGTGCTTTAATTGTTTTTTTCTTTTCGTCTTTCTCTTCATTTTCTGTAATTTTGTTGTCTCTGGACGGAATAAATAAATCTCAGCCCAGAAATTAAAAAAAAATAAATAAATTAAATAATTCAAAAATCTTATAATCTTATCAATACCAACATCATTTTTTTTCTTTATGTTTACACCTTATTTTTTTATCATCCATTGTTTAATGTGTTCAACGTCACTCTTAGTGTTCTCTTTTCTTACTTCTAAATGCATTACCAAAAATTCCCCCTTGCTTTTCAATTATTTTTCAATTATATGTGATGATTGGGGCTGTTTAGTATACATTTTGGACAGAAGTTTTTAAATATCATTATATATTATATTATATTAATATAGATATAAGAATTTTTAAAAATTATACAACATGTTTTTAAATTATAATTAAACCGAGTCTGAGGTTAATATTTTAATTTTATTTGTTTGATTTTTGCCAATGAGCAGAAGCAGACAAAAGCTGTTCCTCCTAAATCCTAGTTGTTGACCTACTGCGGAAGCGGCCAAAATCGAGGTGGGCCGCACCTTAAATTACTTTGGACGCCCTCACCCTCCCTCCGAAACAACACAAACAAACAAAATAAAAGCCCTCCAATAAAACAAACCATAGAGGGCGACACACCCAGTCTAGACGATAAGAAAGAAGAAGAACCAGACAATTAAAATGTATAAAATAATACTAATTAAAATAAAAATGAAAAAAGAGGATAAAAAGAGAAGGAACAATTACAAAGCAACACGCAACATA